>LFZN01000226.1:0-10014 GCA_001578235.1 Pseudocercospora eumusae | reverse complement strand
TCGGCTCGGCGGGGCTCGCGGTGTTCGGTGCGGGTGATGTCAACTTCTAGGTCGTCATAATCTCGGTCTCTCCGTGGGCGTCGGTAGAAGTCACTTTCTCGCTCCTCATAGCGGTCTGCAACCGGATACTCGCGGGGGTGTCGAGACATTCTGAGTCAACAGCGGTGCTGAAAAATGATGCGAAAGTGAATGGGTCCGTGAGATGTGCATGCAGCAGGCAGATGGAGATGGAGGACGGATGTGGTTCGTCAGACAGCAGCAAGACCAGGTCCGACCAGGCGGTGGACAAGGCAAGGCAGGACAAGGCAGGGCAGTTGGCAGCTGCGGTGCTGTGTGGCAGAGAGGCCGACGTGACAATCAGCTGCTCAACTGTCGCTGCCCGCAGCTGTCTCGGCAGTGGTAAAGGGTGGAAGTGAAGCCAAGGCAATAGCGATGGTGATGGCTACACAGAGGCCATGTGCGCCAAGGTATGTGAAGCAGTCGGTGTCAGTGTCAGTAGTCGTGTCAACGCAAGCAAACCTAGACTCTAGTGTGAAGTGAGCGACTGGGATGTGGCAGCAGGATGGAGTATGGACTTGTGATGTAATGTTGCAGATTGAGACCACCCGCAGCGCCCAACTTCCCAAGAGAAGCGAAGGCATCACGCTGCGCTGCCACCGCTGCGTCAGTCCCTGTTTCGCCCTCGTTTTCTTGCTTCTTCTCCAAGCAGACTGCATACTAGAACTCCGGACATTCAACGCCGCCAAGACAGGGTCACGCCAGCTTCCACCGATCCCATCAGGCCCGAAGCGTCATCACGCTGAACTCTGTTTGGTCTCGAACAACACAGCAACAGAAGAACAGACTTCACGTCCGAGGGCTGCACGGTCCGTGGGAAGGCGGAAGAACTACCCGGACACCAGTTTCCCGTTATATTAGGCTGCGTGCTCTGCCATTGCGTGCCGCCGAGCAAGGTGACCCCCGTTTCATCGCACTTCATCGCCACTTCTACCCAACCTCACCCCACCAGCCCGTTCACATCACGCCCACTGCAGTGCTCTGCGTCACGCTGTTGGGACTCATCACACTTTCGTTTCTTGTTTCGCTCCAGTTCAGAAACAGCCTTTGTCAGTAGCACAAGCGATCTCGGCATCTGCACACATTTTTCTGTAGGTCTCGTGATAAGGCACAAGCATTGACATGTGCAAAACAGCGTAAGGTGTAGCAGTAATAATGCGGCTGTGCTTCTCAATGAACCGCACCCCATCACCGCTACTTCTACATTAGGAAGTGAGTCACGCGTAGCACCGCCTCGAAATGTCTTGCAAACTGTTTTGAAATCGCATCGAATAATAAGTCCGTATTTCCAGCTTCATGCCAGCAGACTGCATCGTCATCGTGGAGCGCTCTATTGATCGAATAAAACGAAATTGACATCCCATTCTCCGGCCATGCGCAGACGAGCAGGAAACGACTTGATAGAATTGGATGGCAGGACACTTGAAGGCGGAGGCCAGCTAATCCGAATCGCATATTGTCTATCTTCACTTACCAGGATCCCTGTCAAGGTCGACAACATCAGAGGCAATCGGTCAGGTGGAGGCGGCCTCAAAGCGCAACATCTTGCCTGTGTCCAATGGCTCGGACGTGCCACCAATGCTCAATTGTCGGGAGCAGGCAAAGGCAGCAAGACACTGCTCTTCACTCCCGAGAAATTCACGGGAGAGCCATGTCCAGCATACACCAAGAAGACCCTCCAAGATGGCCGACGAGTTTATGAGTGTCGCCTCGACATCGGCACAGCTGGGAGTACAGGACTTGCCCTCCAAGCCATACTACCATTCATCCTCTTCTCCACCCTCCCAAGCCCACTTCCAATCCACCTCCGACTAAGCGGCGGCACCAACGTCTCCGGCTCTCCCTCCTTCGAATACATAAAACACGTCCTCCTCCCAACACTATCCCGCATCGGCTTCCCCGCAATCACAGCCACGCTCAGCCAACGAGGCTGGTCACACGGCGGCACAAGCATAGGCAACTTCACACTAGAACTCCCACCTCGAACATCAACACTCCTCCCAGCATTCCAATACCGACCCACAGAAACCACATCAACACCCTCACCCCCAACCTCGCTCCGCGCAATCTTCCTAGCCCCCATCTCCTGCCATCACCACCTCACCAACACCCTCCAAACCTCCATCACCACGCACTTCACCCCCCAAAATTTCCCCCTCGGCCACGGCGGAACCCTCGCAATCCACCACGAAGACACCCAAAACGACAAGCGAATGTACTTAATCCTCATCGCCACAATCCCGCATCCCGAAGCGCCTCAAGGCTCGTATATTCTTGCTCGAGACCGCTTATACGACAAGAAGATCCGGAAGCATGACGAGGCTGCGGCCGAGATGGCGGATGCCGTGACTAGGGAGCTTGTGCAGGAGTGGAAGTCGGGGGCTTGGGTTGACGAGCATATGCGTGATCAGCTTGTGGTTTTCCAAGCGCTTGCTAGAGGGAGGAGTGGAGTGTTTCCTGGCGTTGATGAGGATGGTGAGGAGCGGGAGCCGAGTCTGCATGCGAGGACGGCTGAGTGGGTATCGACGCAGATTCTGGGCGTGAAGTTCGATAGCAAAGGTAATTGTGAGGGCGTGGCGTATGGTGATGAGGACGAAGGAGCCTCTGATCGATTGGCGAAAGGCCTTGCCGAGCTCAAGGTGTAATGATCTGTGAGGGTTTTAGCGATTTCTATGAGGCTCAGTCCAGCTTTGAATGGGATCACAGGACAACAGGTTTGATAGGTCAATAGTACACTCTATTGAAAAACAGAACACATGCTACCCGGAGAAGCACGAGCCCAGCTTCCATAATTTCGCAAACTCCCAGCGCCTTATCCTCTAATGGTCCTGGCCGTCAGGCCTCTAATCGCCTCAGTCGCTGATCTTGCTGTAACAAGCTTTTTCCGCCCCATGCCAAAATGCAACGCTTTTTCATCACTTCTGTCGTTTAAGTGACAGTGTAGCCGCCGTCCACACGGAGATCAGCCCCGGTCACGTACCCAGCTGCGTCGGAAAGGAGGAAGGTCACAGCGCCCATCAAGTCTTCTGGACGTCCCATCTTGCCCTGTGGGATCAGACTAGTCCACTTCTGTGCCAGTTCTGGGTTGTCATCGAGGATTTTCTTGGTGCTGCGAACAGTGTCAGTGTCTGTCAATCATGCTATGAGGATAGTTGGGCTTACAGCGCAGTAAGCATGTAACCTGGCGAAATGCAGTTCACCCGGATACCTGCGTGTGCCCACTCAACAGCAAGCGAGCTGGCGAGATGTCGCACAGCAGCCTTTGCGGCGTTGTAGGGTGCTTGCGGCTGTGGAACGTTCACAATCGCGCCAGACATGCTGCCAATCATCACCACACTTCCGGTAGCTTTCCGCGCCATGAGGTGCTTGGCGACGGTGCAGGACCAGATGTAAGTTCCGTCCACGTTGACGCCCCACAGCTTCTGCATGCGGTCATGTGGATACTCAATGGCATCAAAGTTCTCTGTAAATCCTGCTGAAGTGACCAAGTGGTCGACTTTGCCGTGGTCCTTGAGGATTTCGTCCATCGCCTGGTTCACGGAGTCTGGAGAAGAAACATCGCAGTAATGCGCTGTAACTTTGGGAACTTTGGTAGCTCCTGGGTTCTCCTTCTTGAAGGTTTCCATAAGAAGCTGGGCTTGCTTCTCACCTTCCTCCTCTACAGTTTTCGTCAGTAATCGAGAAGAGCTAGTGGAGAGTTAGGCTCGCTCACTCACTGTTCAGATCGACAATGGCAACATCAGCACCGCTGATTACCAATGCCTGGGACATGACCAGGCCGAGACCTCTTGCACCACCGGTCACAACACCCACGCGGTCCTCCAAGCTGAAGGTGGCCAACGTTCGCTTGAAATGGTATCCACCACGACCCTGAATCGGACGCGAGCTAGGCAGATCCTCCTCTTCTGGGTACTCCACTTTGATGGTATTGTCGGTGCGTGAGAATTGACCTTCGTGCTCAAAGGCGCCACGCTTGCCTGCGGTCGAGTATTCATCGTGCTTGTCCTTGACCTCGTCATCACTTCTAGCTCGAGGAGTGACGCGGATACCTCGAGTCGCCTGGCGAGTGAGGGCGGCAGCGGTTGGTGGTCGAGCAGCAGTTGTCGAGGCTCTTGAGAGCTGTCGGAGGATGTTGTGCTTGAACATATTGACGTGCGGTGTGGTGAGTGTCAGGCAATGGTGAGCTTAGGTGGAGGTCAATGGTTGGCCGATGTAAATAGGATGGTTGGTGTTCCGAGTAAACAATGTGCACAGAAAATGATGTGTGAAGTTGTGATGGGCCGGGTTGGCTTGTGACGCAAGCACAAGACTCGAGTGAAGAATTGAAGGGTGTTCTCTTCATGCGCAGGGTCTCACAGGAATGACGACAAAAGGCCCACAGTGAATCCACTCAGTTTTCCTTGAGGGAGATGCAGTTCCCCGTCACTTCTTCACTCTCAGTCCGCTATTAATAATTATTCTCAGCGTAGTTTAAGGTTGTTGTTGAGCTGCATCAACGCGTGAGGCAAGCTCTGTTAATTAAAGCCAGATCTTCCCCCCGGAAACTCTGGCAAAATGCAAGGGCAAGGACCCTGGTGGCCGCGCCGCCTCAGTTGCCCGACTGGGGTATACAGACATTTCAACGGCTATACCATGTAGAAAACGAAGAGGCGCTGAATGGCGAAAACATCAAATGCTGCTCTTTACATCTGAGGAGTGAGAGTAATATGGAGGTTTATATGTATGATATGCATGTGGCCTGTTTGCTCCCACCAAGACAATCAAAGAAGAGTCGCAGCTTGCCAGCTACTAGTGCATACCACACCGCTCGACCAGCACCAAGAATAGGTATCCTCAAGAAAGAAATGATATACCGATCCCGACTCCGGAGCATGCAATATCGCTACTCGCTTTGATCGCGCTTCAGCTTTCGTGCCTGGTCATTCATCCGGCCAAAGCACATCGCTTCCTCAATGGCTTCAGCAGGCGTATCTTGGTGCAGCTGAAAGCCGTATCGTTCAGTACTGTAACTTAATGGGTGAAGACGCGAGTCACGCGACTAAGCGCGTCCAGAGCAAGCTTCGCAAGCAGGGAGCTCACGCCTTCCGAGATCGGGCTGAACCCCACCCTGCAAGATCATCAGATAAGATCGATCCTCAAGATCAAGAACAACGCCTCCAAACCTCTCTTACAGAACAACAATGACTTTCCTGTCACTCCCCGCCGAAATAAGATCAGCTATTTTAGAACATGTCTTCGACTCCAATCTTCAAGTCCAACTTTTCCTTGGGCAGGAATCTCTAGGAGGCATCTTCCACAATGAAGACTACAGCGCCAGCAGCCTTCTGGCGCCTCTGCTCGTGTGCAAGCAGTTCTACCAAGACAGCAGTCTTCTCGCCCTCGCCCGGACCAACTTTATTGTGTCGAATGTCTTCTTCAAAATCCCCCAACGAATCTCCACTCTACATCCCAAGCAGATTGAAGCAGTGCGATCAATCGCATTCGTCGCCGACGCAAGACACTTCAGACAACTCCACGATTGGGCACAACGCCCGTTCGGCATCAAGAATTTGAGTCTTGACAACCTTACCATCGTTCTCCGAAGGTCGAGCAACTGGCACTATCTCTTCGACTTCACAACCGACATCGTTCACCTCCTTCGTGCCCTCACCGGCGTCAAGAAGTTCACATTTGTCCGTAACGTTGCATTGGTGAAAGGCAGTTTCAAGACATGGTACAATCGTCTGATCGGACTGATTTTAAAGATCGATCATTTGGAAAGATATGATAAGACTCCAACGAATCCCGAAAAGACGTGGTGGTCCTGGAGTTACGACGAAGTCGCACACTCGTTCACGCTGGAAGCTAAGCCGGCGAAGAGAATCATGGATGAGGAGACGTATATGCAAGAGATATTGCCATTGATGGAAGAGCTCAGAGTCAGTATGGAGCATGAGGAATGGAATCCGGATCCGAGGTCGAGATTGCCGTATTACTAGAATTCAATCCATCACTCATGTCGAGCATGGCGATGTGTCTATCCATCAAGATGCAAAAGCAATCGCCCACCATGAGCTCGTACGACCAATCCTTGCCTTGGTCGGAGCAACAAAAGCTGAAGATAGAACCAGACTCAGCATCAAACGAGATGGCCCACAAGCCTCCGCCCATTCAGCCAGGAATGATTGCTCAGATCCTATATCTTTCGCACATTGAGTTCCGACGGGGTTCGTGCAGAATGTAGAAGAAAAGGAAAACGCATCAGGAGAAGAGAATGGACATGAATGAAATACTTGGTAGCGACTCGATCTTTAGACAAAAAATTTGAAATAATCCAAGAAAAAAAATTGTTGTACGACGTTTGCGAGTTTACGGATTTCTTCTTTGGAGCGGACGTTTGCGGATCATGTGGAGTTCGGCAAGCATATGGCATTATTATTCTCAGCTGAATCAGAACTCAAAAAAAGAATAGACAGATCAAGCAGGAGATTTGGAAGGACAGCTACTTGTCAGTTTCAGTATTTCTGTTGATAGTCATGGTTCAAGTTCGAATTGGCGTAGAGTTTGAACACGCGTGACTTCTCATGGGCCGTCCGATGTCATAGTCAGTTCGTAAAGTGGCGTTTTTCATCAATAAGGCCATTTTCATGATGTAGATTTGACCAAAATCGCGCTCTTTGGCCTTAGCACGATTAGTTGATTAAATATGCGATACTTGACGAATTTGATGGTATAGAGAGCCACTCATTTCGCAAGGAATGCATTCTTGTCAAGCCCGAAGATAGCTTAGTAGTTAACACCCCTGCCTTCGCAAGACAAACGCCATTTGAAGAGATACTCAACGACTTTGTATGCCTTAGTATGACCCTTCTTTAGGTCCTTAACAATAGGTAGTAAGTATACACGACCCTATAGACTTTCGTTTGTAGCCTCTTTCTCCCGGATTAGGGCCAGTTTCTTTTGGCCATTTGATCAAAGATGCTGTTTTTCGTCAAGTTGATGAATAGCGAGTTATTGACGAAATCCAGGGCATTTCTATGCTGAAATAAGCCATATTTGATGAAAAGTGGCACTTGACGAATGGGTGATTACACCGAGACGTCACTTGAAGCCCTAGGATGTGAGACAAGCCCGGTTGACCACGCTAAAAGCGGAGTCGACTAAGGTGAAGTAGATGCGTACGCGCTAAAGCGGGTGCGTAATCCACGTAACCGCGCTAGTGAACCTACTATAAGGTAAGGGAACCTTATTACGGTAGGCTATATTTCTCGTTACGCTAGTATTCCTCGTTACGCTAAAAAGTAACGTCCGCGTAGTAATACTTTTACGCACAACTATGCGCTATTAACCCTCTCTTCTACATCCTACTCTATACTATCGGTACGTACCCCCTACCCGTATACCTTTACCTATATAGCCCTACTAACATTACGATACTAAAGTCGTAGTCCGCATAGCTCCTCCCCCTCCGCTAAGCTATACGCCTATAGCTACGCCCATAGCTACGCCTATATACTATACCTTAAGACGTTAAGAAATGTAGCTAGTCCTCTACCTTAGAGAACGAGGATGTAAGTACTATAATGCTTTAACTATACCTATGCGCATACTAACAAGTATTTAGAAGAATTATCGTCTCTATAAGAAGAGACTCTTAGCCGGAGAATAGATCCCGCTCCCGCCCCTCCGCCCCGTAAGTCTATTACTATACCCTTACCTTTACCTATACTAACGTACATAGATCGGCGACGACGCCGAGACCTCTACCGTTAAGCTTTATATAGGTAAAGTTATTTGCCGTATGCTAGTAGGATCGGGTAACTAGGGCAGATTCGTCGAAGCCGAAGATCCTAAAGAGTATATACATTCCTTCGTATATACCTTTACCTATAGCTAACTTTATATAGTAACTTCGAGACCGTCGAGGAGCTCTACGACGAGGTCGGCATGTGCCGTTACGTCGGTCGCGATGTTAGAACTATCGTAACTTACGTTAAACACGTAGTATGCCCTCGTCTATACCCTCGTCTATACTCATACTAACGCGTATATAGTATAAAGGCTACGTAGAAGACTTTACCGTCGGCGGTAAAAATAATAAGGGCGGCCGCTACATTCCGAAGGATAAGTTGCTCGCCTATAAGGGTATATCTCCGCCTATACCTCTACCTATATATAACTAACATTGTTTAGCCTTCTATAAAGCGTACGCCGATCTCTACGACGAGACTAACGAGGAGGAGGGGTAGTAGGAGCCGGAGGACGAGGACGAGGAAGCGTACGCCTATATCTATACCCTTATTATTACACATCTACTAACATCGGTTTTAGTAAATTCGAGTTAGTTATAAAGAAGAAGGGTAGTAAGGTAATGTACATCTTTCTATACATGTCTATACCTATACTAACGTACTTAGGTCGATAATCGCGCTACTACTAACGCCTTTAAATTAAAGTACCTAAATAAGGCCGTACCTTACGGCCCCTATAAGGCTAAGAAGTAGCAGACCCGTAAGTCCCCCCTTTCGCCCATAACTTTACCCATACTAACGCCTATATAGACTATAAGTAGGGGACTTAGGCGTACGAAAATACCCCGAAGTAGGGGCCTATGTACATAGCCATGACTATACATGTAGTTAAAGGACTAGCCATTAGGGCTAGTAGGTTTAAAGTCCCCGCTATAGTTAGACTAGAAATCTAACTTTAGCTAATTCTGTTTCTCCCCCCTTTATACTAACCTTCGTCCTTACCTATGCCTATACATCGTTTTAAACTACATATGTAAGTATATAGTTCTCTGTTTATACTCCTTAGTCCTAGGGTCCCTACATACATATAAGCCGTAATTAATAGCTCTTAGGTTACTAGCTAGTCCCTAAATATATAACTATTCCCCTTAGCATAGTACTAGCCCTTCTTAGTAAGGAAGTACGTACCTTTAGTACACCTATAAGGCTATCGCGTCCTACTAGACGCCGTACGGCCTATAATAATATTTATTACTAATATAGTATTAGACCTAATCCGCCTAAATATACGGATCCTAGTATTAACATTTTCTAATAAACATTCTAGGAGTCTATAGACCTACTCCCTCTATATGAATATATCGACATTACGATAGATAACTAAGTGATCTATGCTCTAATTAGCAATACTAGCTACGTAGGACTATCCTAAGAAAGAGACGGAGTCGATGATTAACACTAACACTATACTAACTAATCTATTAGAGCTTACTAACCTTAACTAGTTAAGTAAGGTCCTTAAGACTTAGGCTAGTTATATATAGTTACCTAACCCTAAATTTTAGTAGTTTCATATCCTAGTAGTACACGGCTATACTATAAGTCTAAAGATTAAATCCTAGCTAGTAAATGCTAACAGATTCCTAGAATGTAATTTAGGAGGTAATTACATAGTAGTTATGTAGATAGTTACATTTATTCTTTCCTTATAATACTACTACTTTTGCTATAAAGGCCTAGAGCTATATAGTATTTATATGTAGGAAACCGTAGTACGGTAAAACCCTATATCTTCTCCTTATAGGCCCTCTATCTTTTTATTCCCTATTTTTCCCTTACTATACTATATAGTAGGATCTCTGTATTACCTATCTACTACCTTACCTACAAAGATACAAAGGCTAGGATAGTAGGCTAGGACGCCTAAGGTAGAAACAATAAGACAACTTTAACTGCCTAATATTAAAGACGAGGTAGGAGTAGGCCTTACTATAGATGAAACTAGAGCTAAGGCACTAGGAGACTACCTCTTCCCCCTACCTATCTATGTAGCATTATTAGATATCGAAGGCGCTATATATCTAGAGCCGCACTAGTTACACCCTAAAGTTACAAGCTAGGAACTATAGGGAGTAATTAAGATATTGAATAGCCTTAACTCTCTAGGACCTACTAAACTAGTTAAAAAGGCGCTAAGGACTCTAAAGAAGATCCTGTAGCCCCTACT
>LFZN01000225.1:51217-62487 GCA_001578235.1 Pseudocercospora eumusae | reverse complement strand
TAGGTTACGAAGTATAGGTCGATTATACTTTTACTAGATCTCGCGTCCTACGTCGTTAGTCCCTTTAGGGTTACTATCTCTATTCCTTCCCTTTCTATTACGTCGATTAATCTTCCCGCTAGGTAGTAGTGTACCGGTATAAAGTCGGATCCCTAGAGTAGGTAGTAGAGGTTAAAGTCTCCGACTATTACCTAATGTCGATCGTCCTATATTATAGTTAGGATCCTTACTAGGGTATTAAGTTAGGTACTACTTCTTAATTCCGGCGGTAGGTTGTAGATGTAATAGATCTTTATCGGGCCTTAAGCGGTATATATCCTTATCGTAGTCGAGTCCCCGTCCTCTTATTCTATAGGTTCCTAAGAATCTATAGAGATCTCCTTACTAACGTAGATATAGGTTCTTAGCGTTCCCGTCTTATATATAATTATATAGTATCTTAGGTCCTTTACCGTCGTAGGGTTTAAGGAGTATAGGTTTAACTATAGTTCCTAAATCGCTATAACGTAGTAGTATTTCGGTTAGAGGGCTTAGAGGAAGCTTCTCTATACTTTATCTTTACTCTTATTAACGTTATACTATATAATCGTTAACATCGTCGTATTATTTATTAGGATTAATCTATTTAGTCCTATTAGTTTTCCCCTTAACTAAGGATCTCCTCTTAGGAGGTATCCTTATTTATTTAGGGTACTATCTAGTTAAGTTTCCTTTAGTTAGGGTCTCTCCCTACTTAGTCGATATATCTCGGTCTTCCTATCTATAGGTAATTCCTTACGGTAGGGGGGGTAGTCTCCTCCTCCCTTTACCTCTTATTCGGGTTATATGTTCTTTATCGGTTTAGCTCTTCCTATTTAGGGGTATAGTACCTCTACGGCGAGGTCGTTCTAGCCTCCCTCGCTCTCTCTTAGGCTCTAATTCTTACTAGGCATTCCTTAGCCTAAGATAGGTACTTTCTTCCGTAGTTTATATACCTCGCGTTTTCTTTCGGTTCCGTATACTCCTTTACCTAGTATCCTTATACATAGTAGGAGCACGTATTTAAAGTCTTTAGGTACCTTACTACTAGATGTCCGTATTACTAGTACTTATAATACTATAGGATCTTATAGGTATTTATATAGATTTCCGTATCTATCCTTTCGTAGTCCTAGAAGAGTCCCCTTTCTAGGAGTATATTAGCCTATTCTATACTCCCGACCTATACGATAAGTAATAACCTCGTCTTCTTATCTTCGATCTTTCTTTTAACCTATACTACCTTAGTAATTTAGATCCCTAGGTATATATATTAGTTTTCCTTCTAAAGCTAGGTAATATTATCTTATATTTTAAATATTCTAGTTATGCCGTAGGCTATAACTATAAATTACTAGCGCGAGACCTTCGCCGTCTTTCTAATCTTCGTTATCTACTCCTTCTAAGTTTCTAGCTTCTTTATATCCCCTTCCGCTACCGTATAGAGCTTAACTACTCCGCGTCTATCCTTCTTTACCCCTATAATCTCTTTTATCCCTATCTTTTAGACGATTTCTTTCCCTATTATCTTATCGAGGTCCTCTTACTCTTAGGGGTCTATAATATAGACCTTAATAGCTATCTTCTTCTCCTTTAGACTAGCTACCTTCGCCTATATACCTTAGTTAGTTCTCGGGGCTAGAAGAGCCCCCTTCTATACCTTTACCGTAGCCGTTCCTACTACCTTATCGACTATTATCCTTATGTCGTTCTTTAGTACTTTTAGCCCTCCTAAGAGTTCTACTATTATTATCTTTAGCGCTCTTTCCGGAACCTCCCTATCGGCCGCTATCGCTATCTCCTACGCCCTCTTACACGTTTCCCTCTACTCGCTTCCTTCGCCCGGGGGCCTCGTCGTCGTCGCCGTCGTCGTCGCCATCTTGATACCGAAAGTACTAACTTTTATATATAGAGAATAGTCCTTTGGGAACTTATTATAGTAACGGTCTAACGGGTAGGTGCCTCTATAGTAAGTATACTTCTCGCGCTACTATTATTAACTATCTTTCTTCTTATCGCGACCCTTTAAGTCGTTTCCCTTACCGCTACGGCCGCCGCGACTACTACGGTTACCGCGGTCGCTACGGTTACGGTCCTTATCGGCGGGTAGTATTACTTTCTAAAGCCCGAAGTATCTACTATACTAAGCCTAGTTAAGCTACGTAACATTCTCATTAAGTAACGCGCTAATAATGTTATCGAGGGTATTATTATTAATCTTGAAGTTAGAGGCGCGTATATGCTTACGGCGCATTTATGCGAAGGCTTTATAGAAGGGACTCGGGACCGATTTGTATAATAAAGAGGTAGATAGCCTAATAGTAACTAATAGTAAGCTTAGTATCCTTTAAGGCACCGAGCTTCTTCTTATAGTTATTATAGAACTTTTCGATATCCTTACCTTTATACCGAAGGGTAATATATTCTTAAAATAATATAAACTTAGTAGGCCTACCGTTACTAGTATACTTCTTCTTTAGGTAGGCCTATACCTCCTAAGAAGTACCGAGTCTAAGTAACGATTACTAAATCTCGGTAACATAATTAGTAAAGATCTAGGTACGCGCTAATTAATCTTTAGCATCCTATTTATCTTAGCGGTCTTCGAAGTCGACTATTAACTTATCTAAGGTCTTAATAAGAGGCTTAAGGCGGGTCCCTTAGATATAGCGCTATACCTACATGCCCTTAAGTACGCCTTTAGCGGCGTAGGACTATAACGGGTAGTTCTCTTTATTCTTAAGCTTAGGGATATTACTTATATAAGCGCCGGCAACGCCGGTAGAAGGGGGCGCTATTACGGATAGTAAGGCGGACGCGTATAGTAGATAGCTACGCGTATGTTATAGTTAACTTAGGTTATATTAGCATGTGCTAGAATATCCGAGTCGCTAGTAGCGGCCGCGCGACGGTAGGCTATAGATAGTAGCTAGCGGCGGCGGCGGCGGACAATAAGATTAAGGCTACTTATGTAGTAGTTAGAGTATCCTTTAGATGCGTACGTATTAGAGCGCGTAGAGGGCTTATAACTACTTAATGTAGAACTAATGTGTTAATAATAAGGACTATCTATAGGTCCGAATTATATAGTGCGTAGAAGTTCAACCTTAGGCATTAACGCACGTGATACCTTAGTAACTGCACACACATACACACTACAAGTGTAAGCACGTATGAAAATCTCTAAGTAGTATAGCATGTCGTGAAAGATCAGTAATCTCCATTCTTTTTTTCTTCTCTCTCTAGAACGCTGCATCGATAGGATTGCTTCTCGCGTGCCTTTCGATCTCCGAGAGAAGTAGTAGCTCTACAGAATCGCTCGTTGCGCAGGAGGTAGAATACGGTATTACAGTCAAGCATCCAGCAGGAGATGTAGCTCCGCGGCACTCGTTGCTGCAATTGAGAAGTGATCGGTAGAATACGAGGCTTATTCACATCAGCGATCAGAGAATTTCCATCCTACTTAGGCGTGACTTTGCTTGAACAGCGGACATGGAATGGTGGGAGCTGCTGCTTGTAGGGTGGTCCCTCTGTGGTTTACGCTGCGTAGACTCTCGTTCCGAGTTCCGAGTTCCTTGCTACTTATCCTCGTGATGCCAGAAAATTTGCGAAGTAGATGTGAGTAGGATCTACGGATCACATCTTTGAGCCATTTCTCGCGATGTCAGCATGCGTGTATTCTTAGATATATGGTCCACTGCGTCTCTCTCGTGATTATGTCTCCGTATGGTCATTATTATTGTCCTTCCAAGTGCTGGCGTGAAGTGTGTTTTCACCTTGCACTTCATCAGATGTCCTTCTTCTGTCTACATGGGAATTTCAAGTTCAAAATCGAACAAAGGCTCGAGGTCCCTAAGTTTCTTGTTTGTCCAGCCTAAGAGATTCCTACCACATGGACAGTCAGTGAAGCGGGAAGAGAATTGTCGACATTACTATGCATGGATTCTTCTGAAAAGGCTATTCTATGACATACGCTTCGAATCAAGCTCCGTATCATCCCATTCCTCTTCTCTCCTAACCTGTACCACGGGACCAGTGTACTCATGCCTTTTCTTGGCCACGAACATGACTAAAGCCAGAAGCATGACTGACCCGAAAATGAGCGATACCCAGTTCATAGACTCAGGTGTAGGGTTTGGGGCAGCTGGGAAGAAGACCAGGACGAATGCTAAGCTGAGGAAGCAGAGGGCCAGGATGTTGATGGGAAGTCCGAGTTTGCCGAGAGGGAATCGTGTTGTCGGCAAGTTGTAGCCGGTCAGCTTGCGGTAGGTGATGCAGCTGATGGAAATGAGGTATGAGCCTAGAATTGCGGCTGCTCCCAGCGAGGCGATGATGTTGAAGGCTAGTGAGGAGCCGATCAGCACTAGTGAGAGGATGACTGTGAAGACGAGAGTTGCGCAGACGGCGTTCATTGGGATCATGTTGCGGCTTGAGACTTTGGAGAAGAATCTGGAGAATGGTAGACCTCCGTCGCGAGCGAATGAGTAGAGTTGTCGGCTTGATGTGGTGACCATGTTGATGGCGCAGAACATTAAGCTGAGGATGATATAGGCTACCATGATTGCGGTGCCGGGAACGGATCCGGTGGCATTCAGCAGGATCTCAATGTATGGTTGTCCGGTTGGAGAGTTGATGGCGGCTTCGATGTCGCCGGCTCGGAAAAGGACTGTGAGTAGCATGAGGAACGATATGCTGAAGTTGAGAGCTGCGGCGCCGACCATGCAGCGTGGAAGCCATTTGCTGGCATCTTTAAGCTCCTCAGCCAAGTGGCAAATAGAGTCGGCCGAAGTGAGTGTGGTGACTGGTGCGATGATTCCAATGAGAACTGCTGTCGAGAGGCTTGGCCACTCATTCTCGTTGTTCCATTGCTCGAAAACTTGTTTTCGAGAAGACTGAGGACCCATTGCTAGAAGTACCACCTCGAATGCGATGTATGCTGCCACGTGCAAGATCAGGATGATGAACTCGAAGACTGGCAGCTTTTCAACAAGCACCGTATTGAATAGCACGGCGACTAGTGCTATCGCAATTGTGAACAGCGTCGCATGCCAGCCTTGGAAGGTGATTGATGGGTTGACGAGTATGGCAAGTCCCTCCAACTGCACAGCGGCTGCATAGCTCACGCTTGCCAGTCCGACCTGCCATCCAAGCACAGTCAGCCATCCCACTAGGTAGGACAGCAGCTTCTGTATCGATCGTGGTGCAAATTCAGAGATCCAATGGTATTGTCCTCCAGCGGATGGAGCAATGGAGCTCATTTCTGCCAAGCTTAGGGTGGAGAGGAAAAGTCCAACGATACAGGCCAGAAACATGTATACAGCTCCAGCCGGTCCTCCATTGGGCAGAGACCAGATGACAGTGATCAGAGCATATTCCCATGCGCAGCCTAGAATCGAGGCGAATCCGAGTATCGCCCAAGGGCCAAAATATCTACGCAGTTCCTGAATTTTGCCCATTCGCCACATGTCGCGCTTATCCAGGGCGGTAGACATGCCTCGGGGAGGCCCATCGATGTTGTTGGTGTCATGCTGTCCGACTACTGGGGATGGTGGTGATGATGGCCCGGCCACTTCTGAGACGGCATGATCGCTATACTTTACGTCGCTGAGAAGGCCGGCCATGGCTAGCTAATACTGGCTCTTACCAGCTGAGGTTCGTGTGCAACGTCGTCTCAGCTCGCCGACGGGTTCCAAATGTTGACTGCTTGGGACAGAATTGCAGTGCCCACTTCAGCCAAAGCACAATGCGGTGGCAATTGGAGGCAGCTCCTTCGCGTCGAACTGCCAAGGTAATGCCCAGACTTGTCGTGATGTCTGTGTGCTTTCGGATGTTGTTTTTGGTGCCGACAGCGTGGCTTTCACCGTGCCTGTAGTTCCACCATGTCAAGATCTCGACTACCATAAGGAGATGTAGTGCGTAAGGGGTCACATTGACGAGATTATGGAGATGGAGATGGGGATGCCAGGAGGGGCCACGCATTACGCATCACGCATGTGCACGAGCACAAGGCGAAGGAGCTGAGCCGGACGGAGATGATTGCGAAATGCAGATCGCCTACCACTTTCGTCTCCCCCTCAGCGGCAGGAGAAGAGGTGAGGTGAGGTGAGGTTGCAGGAAGCTTGCCGCGAGCTGACTCCACCTCCACCTTCACCTTCACCACAGAGCGCCGAGGCATTCTATGATTCTACCACTTCAGGAAGTTCAGGCTCACACAGACAAGAACACGATGAAAAGAACACCGTGAGACTAGCCCGAAAACATCCAAGTAACTCGAATTGTGGCGCCTTTTGACTTCTCCCGGCTATCAGCATTATTCATCAACAGCCTGCGGGAATAGAGGCTGATATGCCGCTGAATCCAGAAATATGCTGATCTAAATAATGCACAATCGCCTACGAGCAAAATCTACGGCGCTCGCTGCAAATACAGCTTGCTTACTCGTGCAGTACGCGACCTCCAGCGTTGTCACAATCCTTCGTTCGCCACCTCTGACCGAGCACAAGCCCTCGATACGCCAACGCCCTTCTCACATGAACCTTATTTACTGATCGTCATCTACTGTAGTTCCCACATCTCCCGTGAGAACGATATCCCTTTCTATCATCACAACAGCAGCTGTATAATGCATCGTCCAGGAAATGTAGCAGGCGCTCTCAATTCACCCACAACGCAGCATCAATGAATCAGAATCAGGATCCCAAGACTTGAGCACAAATGGCTTCGTCAGCTATAGAAGGCCCACGCTTCACAACTTGGGCTACTTGGAATCACCAGCCAGCTCTATGGATTTTTACTGTGCTCTCGCTCTGCTATGCTTCGCTCACACTGATCGTTCGACACCTCATCAGGAGGAAATTCACCAAGACCGATGGCGTTTTGTGCGCTGCTTACGTCTTCGCCGCCATCAGCTATGCTCTCATGTTTGCAGCCCTGCATGAGGGCGCGGGCAAGACTCCTGGGCGATTGACAGCGGACGCATACGCCGATGCCTCGAAGGTGCGTGAATATATACTTCAAGCCGCAAGACTGTTTTGCTAACTGATACCAGCTGGTCTACACGAGTATCATATTCCTCCTTCTTGCATGTGGCACAGCATCGTGTGCATCACTGGGCCAGTTGGAAGAGATCATCATTGGTCGCAAAGACAAGAGAATATGCTGGGCAAGCATAGCATTTTGCGCCTGCTCGACTATTGCCAGTCCCATCATCGTCTCCGCTGGATGTCCAAGCAGTCAAAGCTTAGATGCCCAGCCCACCGGATGCTCTGCGCCTGTCTCTCGCTGGACCGCTGCCATTGTCCTCATGATCATCAACCTGCTACTTCCCGCTCTGTTACCTTTCCACCTCTTCAGACAGTTGCAGACGAAAGTCAATCGCAAAGTCAGTATCTACGTTGCATTCGCCTTCCCACTGATTAGCATACCGGTCGCCGCCGTGGCTTTGCGGCTGTGCGTTCTATTTCATCAAGCAGGAGGTGATGGAACGGACATCGTCAGCTTTCTGTGCGCTTTAGAAGTTCTGCTCGGATGGGGCCTCATTTGCGTCACAATTCCGATCGGCCGACCGATGGCTCTACGTTTCCACACTAACGGTACGCTCATCCTCAGCGAATATGGCAGCAACATCACACCAGGACGCAACGACAATACTATCTCAGAACCGCCGAGCAAGCGTGCAGCATCTGTACCTCACGACAACGAATTCAATGTTGATCGATTCATGCATTCGTCTTCAGTCAGACGGAGCTCGAGCGTGGCTCCGGATGGTCCTCCAGGCAGTATGCATGGCATTCGGAAGACGGTCACGATGGAGGTGGAAAATCACGATCCGATATCTTTCATCATGAGGCAGCAGGTTTAGTGTCCGGAAGTTGTGCACCACGGTCTTCATTGTTCGTGGAAGGCATCAAATCCACCAGTCGATAAGGATGACGACGGAGGTCGGGAGCTGAAGAGGACAGCGCGCCGTGAATCAACACGAACATAGCCCTTGCTTCAGGAGCCCCTCGATCTCATCAGTACCCAGGCCTGTCACAGCATTGAGAGCGCAGAGCATAGCATAGAAAGAGGAGGCAAATCGCTAAACGCTGACGGCTCGCACATCGCGATTGGAGGTTTGCATCTCATCCTGCCAGCCCTGGAGAGCGGCTGACCGGTCGGCGATGGCGAGCACGGAGAAACACTGTCGACAGACATTGTCGAATCTACATATGATTTCTGCCGACACCCTAAATACGAGAGGGCAAAGCAGCGGCACTTCAGAGGCCGAATCCACAGCGAGCGAGGCCTGAGCGTCATCAGGCTGCGAAGTTGTGCCGTTGGATAGGGCATCATTGAACAGTCGATGCACGATAGAATTCTTCCAAAAACCAACACCTTGGGCACGACTGTAACTAACCCTTTGCGAACAGTCCTTCTCAAAGCCAAACAAATCTAGACACGGAACTTCTCTAACAGCCGAGCAATACCACAAAAACTTCTACTAATGCTCTCCCTTTCTCGTCGTCTCTCTCTAACCCCCTTCCTCAAAATCCGGCCTCTCCGCCCTCGTCCCTACTTGACTTTCCCATCTTGCCTAATGTCCTACTCCTACTCTCCGTGGGTCGATTCTTCATCCCTTCTTTTCCTCGTGCTTGCTAGCGAGAGGACGTACATCTAGAAGGAAAATCTTCTAGTAGACTTATTAAATTGTTTTCTTCGTGCTTATTCGACGAGTATTCCGGTTCTAATCTGTGGTCTTGTATTCGGTATGCGAGGGGGAGGAGGAGGAGGAGGAGTGTATATAGTTGTTAGGAAACTTGTTATTATACAGAATCTATATCTCGATATGGACAAATATACACAGCGAAAGTCAGTCGAGAACAGTCGTCTGTAGGGCAAGCAAACCTGAGGCAAGAACACGTGACCTGCGTCATGGGAGCCACGTGCGCAGAGCCTCAACCGCAACTCCATCGGCAGCAGTCCAGGCTTCAACACAAACAACAAACCACCACCCATCGACGACAACCATAACCACCCGCGCAACGATGGGCGCTCTATTATCGCTGCCACTCCTGGCAGTCCCCTCAATGGGCACCCTCCTAACCTTCGGCGCCTCCTGCTGCGGCGCAGCAACCTGCGGCGCCGTCTGTTCCGCCTGCGGCAAATGCAACAACAGCATCGCAACCCGAATCGCCTACGCCTTTATCCTCCTCATAAACTCCCTGTTATCCTGGGTCCTGCTCACACCCTGGGCCGTCAAGAAACTCCAAAGCGTCCTGCTCGACTACGTGACGATCTCGTGCGGCGGAAACGAATGCACGGGTTTCGCGGCCGTGCATCGCGTCAACTTTGCCCTTGGGTGGTTTCATTTCGCATTGGCAGTCCTGTTGATCGGAGTGGCTTCCTCCAAGGATAAAAGAGCTGCTGTACAGAATGGGTTTTGGGGACCGAAGATTTTGGTGTGGGTGGGGTTGATTGTGCTGAGTTTTTTGATTCCGAATTCTTTTTTTGAGGTTTGGGGAAATTATGTCGCTTTTGTGGGGGCGATTTTGTTTTTGTTGTTGGGCTTGGTTTTGTTGGTGGATTTGGCGCATAGCTTTGCCGAGTATTGTATTGAGAAGATTGAGGATACGGATTCGGGGCTTTGGAGGGCGGTGCTCATTGGGGCTACGGTGGGGATGTATCTTGGGGCTATCGCGATGACGATTGTGCAGTATATTTTCTTCGCGAGTAGTGGGTGCAGTATGAATCAGGCGGCGATTACGGTAAGTCCGAAGCGAGGGCATTTGGAGAAGAGGATATGGCTGATATTTGCCAGCTCAACTTGATCTTCATGATTGCAGTCAGCGTCATGTCGATTCACCCTGCGATACAAGCGAACAACCCAAGAGCCGGTCTGGCCCAGGCAGCGATCGTCTGCATCTACTGCACCTACCTGACCATGAGCGCAGTAGCAATGGAACCAGATGACAAGCACTGCAATCCGCTCGTCCGCGCGACCGGAACCCGAACGGCTAGCATCATCCTTGGTGCAGTCGTCACCTTCATCACCTGCGCCTACACCACAACAAGAGCCGCGACCCTTGGCCTTGCGATGGGCAGCGGAAACAAGGGCTACGTCTCGCTTGACAACGAGGCAGACACCCATGACTTGGTAGACACCCAACCAGAATCCCGCCGCGCTATGCGACAAGAAGCCCTTAGGAGAGCAGTCGAATCAGGTGCCCTGCCAGCCTCAGCACTCGACGAGAGCGACGATGAAGATGACGACGACCCAAAGAAGAACAAGAACGACGACGAGAAGCAGAGGACACAATACAACTACTCCGTCTTTCATGTCATATTTATGCTCGCGACCGCTTGGGTGGCAACACTTTTGACGCAGAATATTGGGGTTGACAAGGACATCAATGGAGAGTATGACAGGTTTGTGCCTGTGGGACGAACGTACTGGGCTAGCTGGGTCAAGATCGTCTCGGCTTGGGCCTGCTACGGAATATTCGGCTGGACTTTGGCTGCGCCCGTCATCTTGCCGGATAGATTTGATTACTCGTAGACGGCAGCGAATATTTGTTTTGGAGCTTCTTGTTCATAAGATTAAAATGCATCATCACTGACAACACCCCTCTTCTCGTGGGACTCTTGCAGCATTCCCGGTACGTCGTGCTCTCAGATCGTCGTGCATGCTCAATTGCTTCGCTTGTCTCCTATACAGATATGCACAGCCACATACTCGATCATCCCAGCCTGAGCTCATCACCCGGGCGCGCTCCTCTCTAGAGACATCCCAACGATCATCGCATGGAGCGAAGAGCATTGCAGTTTTCAAGCTCTTGCTATCGCGGCTCAGCACGAATCACTGACGAGCATGGCGAATGCAACAATGTGCGAATGCGGGTTTCACGCTCATATCCAGACTTGCAGACTTGCATGCCAGTGGAGACTAGAGTGCAGAATGGAGACACAATCATATATAGCAAGTTTGGCTGATGTGTTGACAGGAGGCTATTCTATCATTTCGCTGGCCCTGGGCCTGGGCCTGGGCCTGAGGCGAGCGTATCTGGTTTGCAAACTCGTGACTTTCGAGGACGCTTTCTTGCATTTATGTAATATGTATTACTACCTGGGCAGTATTTTTTTGCCTTTTGATCTTTGAACTTGTTTGGAACAGTTCCGGCAGAGACCTGCACCTGGGCTTGATAGAGCGGATACTGGAGTGACAGTGAGCCCTTCCGACGGCCTCTCCTTTGCTTCGCTTTCCATTGCTGTGT
>LFZN01000225.1:0-51041 GCA_001578235.1 Pseudocercospora eumusae | reverse complement strand
AAAATTCGATGCTGACTTTGTGCTGGTGAGAAGTCCTTTATTTATACCAATTCGTTGCTCAAGCACCTCAACAGCACTTCACAAGACCGTGACCAACCCAGCAACTTCTTAAGAATAAGTACATGTATAGAACCATTCCCCGAGAATGGAAGCTCTGCAACTTCCAACTTCACCTACAGTACAGCAATTGAGATCTAGAACCCCATGTCCAACCATTTGGACTCTAGATCCTCCCTAGCAATGACGGCTGGTTCGAGCACAAGCTTTCATGACATCGATAAAACAGGGACGTCCTGTTGTGTCTTCAGCGGATACCGATTCAACGGCATCGTTTATGGAATGCGAGGAGTGTTCCCTTCAAAAGGCGCGCTGTCGGAAATCCTCATTTGTTCGTTTTTGCATTGTCGTCAGCCGTTTTCTAATATAAAGAGACTTCCGAAGAAAGCTAATCGCGTCGCTGGACACACATAAAGGCGTGTTCTTTCCGGGAAGAGGAAGTTGATGTTAGACCTACCCACCTCATCAAGCATCTCCGGCAAATTCGAATGATTCCTTGGACGATTGGTGACCAGCTGGGATGCAACCCGAGCTCGAATCGAAGACTGATATGATCTCGTCTAGTTCTACCTAGTTCAACGCAGCCCCAACGCCTTCCGTACCAAACCCGCTGCTCGCTCTCCACGCGTCGCTTTGCCTTCTATCGGAGCGCCGCTTCTGCCAAATATCCTTATCGGCCTGCGAGCGCCTCAGTCACGGAGTATGAACAGTCCACCAAAATCCCAAGAATGCGTCCCGGTGGCACTTTTTTACCAAGTCTGCAGTGTCATGAGCGATCACAAAATTCGGATCACCTTGAGGAATCTAATCAGTCAGGACCTCATCACCCCTTAAGAAATGTTGGCATTTCGAATCGCAGTGCAGCCATGTTGGAGTTGAATTTGGGTCGTGGTTGATTTGCTGAGTTGAGAAGGCCGAGCAAGCTGATAGGACGTTTTGTAATTAGTGAAGGTAGGACATTCGTCTGATTACAGACGGCATGCGTTGGCGTAGGCGGCTGAAGTGGTTTCATGCAGCTATCAAGCTTACTTATTCGCGTTCAGATTATGGAAACTGTACTTGTTGTGCCACTGCTATTCGATAACATGGCAGAGCTCTTATACCATGACATTGCGCGTATGATATACGACTCGAAGGATCCGGTCTGCACCCCGAATGAGGCCTCTTCACCATGACGCTCACTCTATATCGTACCAGGAAACACCTTCCCCCGATGCCTCTCCCACCAACCCTCATCATGCGCCGCAATCAACTCACACTCATCGCCCGTCACGCGATCAAACTCCCTCAACCTCGCAATACTCTCGCCAGCCAATTCGCGATCAACATGAATACAACAAACATGCCTCTGCCCCTCAAACTCCACCTCCCACGTCCCAATGTCCTTCTCGCCCGTCAACAGCCGTCGATCATGAAACGCATCCCCACAAAGCATCACCCACCTCTCCCGCGTCCGGCACAAAAGATTCACGTGTCCCGGCAAATGGCCCGGCATATCGACCACATACACCGACGCATCGCCAAAGAAGTCGAGGACGTGCGGGAAAGGGCCGAGAGGAGGCCAGGACGAGGGGTCGGGGAGTTCGGAAGAGCGAGAGGCCGGCAGCGTGTCGGGGACGAAGAGTTGATGGGATGCGATGCCGCCTAATCCGTGCTTGAGAACGTGCATGGCGCCGTGGCCGATGCGGAAGTGTGCGTTGGGGAAGTCTTCGGGATCGCCGTGGTGGTCGTAGTGGATGTGGGATAGGATGACGAGGTGGATTTCTTCGGGTGATAGGCCGCCGTTGATGAGTTGTTGGGCGACGCCAGGTTCTAGGTGGAAGGGTGCGCGGTTATCGATGTGTTTTTGGAGGGCTTCTGGGTATCGGGATTGGGATTTTCTGAGGCCGAGGTCGAACATGAGGCGGAATGGAGGGATGTTTTTGGAGCTGTATTCTGATGCAGTAGGCGGGTTTGGATGTTGGATTAGGAAAGTTAGGGATGGAACTGTGCGTTTTGCGTTGGGGTCTGCGGGTTTGACGAAGAAGGTGTCGCTGAGGGTTATGAAACCGCCTGGGATCGGAGAGACTGTGACATATGCTTGGTCTGGTTTGGGTGGTGGCAGTGGTGAAGACATATTGATGCGATGGTCAGTGCGTTTACCTTGATGGCCGGTAAGTGAATAATAGACACTTGATCAATCTACTTTTATCCTGGCGTGGTAGAATAGACGACGCCCACTTCCCCACTACCATCATACTGCCGAGCTGCATCTTGCCCCGCGTCTGCCACGGAAGATGCTGTCTGTATTTTGATGATGACGATGTTTGTTGAAAGTGAAAGTCGAGCTTCTCCGCAAACATGGACATGAAGCTTGAAGCTTGAGAAGCTTGTTCCGACTTCGGCAAAGCTGCAATCATCAGCATCTATAAGCTGTACTGTAAGTAGTAGTCACAATAATCCAATAAAAAAAACAAGGTACTTTCCCCTCAAAAATGCCCGCAACATACACCGCCGAAGAAATCGCCCAAGCCCACAAAGTCCTGTACGACGAAGGCATCCGAATGCGATACCAAGTCGCAGGAAAAGAATACGTCGACAACGCGCTCAAAAATGCCGAGAATCCATTCTCAAGAGCAATGCAAGAGGTAAACGAACTACTACCACCCTTTCCGAGAAACTGATTTCAATCTCACAGTACGTCTCCGAATCCTGCTGGGGCAGCATATGGACGCGGCCGGGCCTCGAGAAGAAAACCCGCTCCTTTTTAAACATTGCAATGCTCTGCAACCAAAACCGAGGTTCCGAGTTGTCAACGCATGTGAAAGGCGCGCTGAACAATGGTGCAAGTGAAGAAGAAATCCGAGAAGTGATTTTGCAAGCAGCGTGTTATTGTGGGATGCCGGCAGGGATTGAAGGGTTTAGGGTTGCGTGGAAAGCGATACAGGAATGGAATGCGAATCATCAGAAGAGTAGTGCGAGAGATGGTGGGAGTGGACATAATGTTGATGCGCATGAGGAAGTGGATATTGCTGCTAGGGCGAAGGGGGATGATGTTTGATGCACGGAATGATGTGTATGTCGATTGGGGTGGGAAGAAAGGATGAGCAGCTATGTCGACTATGCAATTTCGCGCTCATCGTAGTAGAATGTCGAAGAGACCTAATCCCATATCAATCCGTGATCATCCTGCCTAGACTCCAATACGCCTGTAGCATCAGCCTCGAGAGAGTGTGTGAGCCTTACACCCTCTGCATCCATCCTTCATCAGGGAGCCGTCTCGTAGTCCGTCGCGTTGTTGTTGATCAGCCGCTGCTTAGCAGTCAACATTCGTTCCTTCGTCAGTCAAGTTAGTCATTTCAAGCGCCATCACGTGCCTTCCTGTATTCGGTCTCCTGGGTCATTTGGATCTCGGACAGTTCGTTCGCCGTAGCTTCCATGATCTCGGCAGCGCGTTGGTGGTATTCAGCCTGGGCCTTGGCGAGCTCAAGCAGATTCCGAAGTGGCTCGGGAGTGTCGAGGACATTTCGCATGATTGAGGTAGCCTCGTCGACCTTCTCCACGAATTGGTCCTCGGCACTCTCGATGGCACGTCTTTGCTGCTCGGTGAAGCTCTCTTCGTGCTTGCCGCCCGCGCTTGCCTTGCTCTTGACTGCGTCCAGGCTCAACCGCGCATTCTGCACAGCGGCGCGAGCCTTGTCGGCAGCCCTGATGGACTGGTTGAGAGTCGTGGTCCAGCCAGCAAGGAACTTGCCTTGAATCTTCTCATCTTGGTCGAGACGAGCCTCGCCCACCTTCTCCTCAGCAAGCGCAAGCTTCTCAAGGCCTTGCGCGAGTGGGTCTGGTTCAGTAGAACCTTGAGGAGTGGCAGTGGAGATGGTATGCGAACCGGCGAGAGCAGCGCGGGCGATGGCGTGGCTAAAGGTCTTCGGTTGCGGTTTGGCGGATGGCGGTGCAGTCAGAGCTGCTTGGGCTTCGGATGCGCTGCCGGCTTTCGAGAGGAGGCCGACCTGGTGAGACAGGCGTCAGTATATGGAGCTGCTGCGCAAGTATGGCTGGCTTGATATTCTCACCTTCTCGCTGATACTCTTGCCAAGATCCTGGAAGCTCTCTCTGACATTTGGCGGGTAGTCGTAGGCCTCGTTCGCATACTGGCTGGTGGCAGCAAGGAGCTTCTGATGGGTCTGCTTCAGGGCATCGATCCTGACTTCCAGCTCGACATAGTCGTGTGGAAGCTCCGTTTTCTCGCCCGCATTGCCGGTCTGCTCCTTGATCCACTGCTGGCTGCGAGTCGCGAAGGGAGTGACCGTGCTGCCAATGCTGCTTGTGAATGCCTTGAACTTGTCCATACTGAATGCGCGCGCGCGAGTCGTCGAGGGAGGTGTAGGAGAGGAGTCGGTATGAGAGGTCGATGTGTTTGCGAGCGCTTCCGCTTCCGCTTCCACTTCCGCTCCAGCTGATGATCGTGCGTGTTCAGCCACTATGAGCAGCAGGGGCAAGGATGTGGTAAAGTATCCGGGTGTGTTGGTAACTTGGTATGCTCGGAAATGTGGCAGTGATTTAGAGTTTACTTGAGCAAGCAGGGTCGAGATATGCGATAGGCACGTGACAGATATCGAAGATTGTTCCATTATTCATTATGCATCATCTAACTATACTTCATATTCCTTTTAAACCGTTCAATCTAATAGTCGTAGAACTTCGTCACCTTCCTACCACCATTCGGCAGTTTTGCTCTCAGGATTGCCCCTGGGTACGTTCGAAGGTCAGTGCCATTGTTCCAGTCAGGCTGGAAAAAGAGCTACATGAGCGATCAGTACACGTCGTAAGCATTCAATCTACAGTAGTAGAACATACCTGGTTGATGTTCAAGTAGAGGTAGCCATCAGTGCCAATGCTTCCACCATCGTCCCACAGAATTCGTGGGTCTCTGACAAATGGCTTGGTCAATCCATCGTTGGGATCAAAGTAATACACTGCATTCTGCTCAGGCATAAGCATATATATGAATCCATTTGTGTCGCCCTCGAAGCCGTTCGCATTACCACCACGTCCTCCATGGCTGGAAACATTCGCATGCGCGTACACTTCCGCAGAGCCGTCCTGACTATCCTGAAGACGAAGGTTCGTGGTAGGGATCGACCAAAGAGTGTCGGTGCTCAGGGGCGAATAGTACATCCTTTCGCCATCTTCGGACAAATTGATACCGTCAAGTCCCTCCTGCTGCCATCCAATCCCCATGCCTTTCGTCTTGATGTATGTTGGACGTCCTTGGTACGAGGCTACAGAGTTCGGCCCGCGCAGCACAGAAGGGTCCTGGTTGAGACGTCTCCAAGACTTTCCAGTTCCGAGATCAACCATGATAAAGCCCGGTCGGCCTTCGTTCGAGCTGTCCACAAGATACGCAATACCCTTGCCAGAAGTACCGGAAAGCTCAGGATTGAAATCGAATCGCAGATCGTTTAGATAGCTGTCTGGGTAGTGTACATCGGGAGGAAACGTATAAGTCTGATACCATGTATTATTCTCCAGAGAAATAGCAACCAGTTTTGGGCCTCCCGGCTGTGCATAAGGCATACTCGGATCTCCCATCGCATTATGAACAGTCGGCCGTCCGGTGTCAATCGCCCATAACGTCTCAGGTCGACCGGCACCAGCACTCGTGATGTATATGGCTTGCACAGAAATCAAGCCAGTCTTATTTCCAGATCCGAATGGGATGTCGTTCCATGTTGTGTTCAGTTGATCTGGTGGTAGGTTGACGCCGGCTGAAGGATATGGCTCTTCTGCGGTCTCGTTGACGATTCGGCCAAGGGTGTACTCGTAGTCTCCGCGTGTATACGTCGAGAAGAGGCGGCCGTCAGAAGCTACGGCGATACCAATTGGCCATTGGTCGTAATAGTAATGCACCTCCTCAATTGTTGGTCCATAGGTTCCATTGTCAACTCGTAGCCGGGTGTGGAATGTTTCTGCTGGAACTTCGTATGTGTGATTCTGCTGTGCTGCTGTACTTGCTGCAAGCAAAACGCCTGCTATGCTGTAGCGACGCATGGTGTTGTTCGCCTTCCAAAGCAATGTGATTTTTGGAAGTTGAGAAGAAGATATCAGAAAATCATCCTACCTTCCATCTGTCAACGCCATCCGTCGTCATCATCGTGCCGACTACCGCGTTTGTGCCTTGCGTCGCGGGGCCACGGGCTATTCGGCATCAACGTGGAGGTGTTTGGCGGCGTTGAGGTCATCGCCATGTTGTACTGCAGCAAAAGGAGAGTTGTGAAAGTTTTGTCAACGTCATGTTTGACGTTAGGATCTCAAGACGACCCAAGCTCTCTCTACACTTTCTAAACGCCACGGAGACGTCTTTCTTCCTCTCACTGATCAATCTCATGCTGGCGATTCATTATTCGAACAAGCGGCAAATGCGTCCTAGTACTGGTGTCAGCGAAGAATCTCCATCTTACCTGCCAGTCGCTATGGTATTAGATTGAACAAGTCAAGGCATTCCGGAGGGCTCTCAACCGGGACAACGCAACGCTCATCAAGGAACATACGGTAGTTCACACACGGTCTTTTACAATGTGTCGGCATGTGAGGCAGAGGTTAATAATAATCAGGGCAGCAGAGATCACCTTGGCCCCGTATCGGACTGCTCAATCGAATACTGGTTTCAGATCGACGGTCTAACACGGTTGGCAAGGCTGTGAAGCGGTCGATCCGATATCCTGTGCGTGTGAGGAGCGTGCACATCTTTTCATGTGTTGACGCCTGGCGAATTGGAGCGCCCATGTCGGCTCTGGCCACCAGCAGGCACTCGAGTCTCGCAGAACTCTACAACACATCCTGTATCTCTGCCTCGACGCGAAACTTGTCTTGATGATGACCTCCCCCTCGGTAACAACTGGCATCATCCACCCCGGCCTTTGCACCCCAGGATCACGAAGCGAAGTGCTGAATCACTGGAGAACTCTCCGCATGCCGAGACATTGGCAATCACACTACTGCAACCTCTTGTCTCGCTGTCGTGCACCAACGCACGTGGTACTTCCTTTCAACAACTTGGCTTTGTCTCGGCGCTGTCAAAACAGGTGAGCTTTCAGCGAAAAAGTAGTCATGTACCGCATCGCGTATGCCCTTAGTTACCTCGGGCCACTATATTAATATGGATCTGAAAAGCGGCAGAATGTGGCACAAGGACAATCGCTTCGCTTCACGAAAATGAGGTAGGATCCATGTTTCCCCCAGATTTCGTTGGTGTTCATCTCCTGACTTCTCTCAACACCTTTGCCTCTTACATTTGGGGAAAACAACCATGGCGGAAGAGAAGGTAGACACAGTACAGATCGATGTCGCGGACAAGACAGATCCGTACTCGGAAGCAAACATCACATGGACGGAAGAGGAGGAAGCTCGCGTACGACATAAACTCGATTGGCAGATTGTGCCTTTAGTAACACTGCTCTACCTGCTATGCTTTCTCGACAGAGCCAACATAGGCAATGCGCGAATACAGGTCAGTCATCATCCCCAGAGTCAGACCACTCATCCGCGAATTTAAGCTCTGGCTAACAGATCTGGCAGGGCATGGGAGAAGACCTTAATCTGGTCGGGGTGCGTTTCAATTGGGCCCTGTCAGTATTCTACATCGTCTACTGCTTTGTCGAAGTCCCAAGCAATATCATCCTCAAGAGAGTCGGGCCACGCTTCTACATTCCTGCTCTGGTAAGGTGATGATGACGGCCCGACAAAAAGAAAAATACTGCAACGTGCTCATCACAACTTTCAGGTCACGGGTTTCGGGCTGGTCAGTATGTGCACAGCATGGGTAAACACCTTCAGTCAACTCTGCGCGGCGCGTGCATTCCTAGGGGTCTTCGAGGGGGGCGTGATGCCTGGCATTGCCTTTTTCCTCTCAAGCTTCTATAAGCGGAAAGAACTTTACTTTCGTGTCGGCATCTATGTCTCAGCCGCATCGATGGCAGGTGCATTTGGCGGACTCCTGGCTGCTGGACTCGCGAGGGTTCCAGAATGGGGAGCAGCCTCTGCACGCATCCATACATGGCGGAATATCTTCTTCTTCGAAGGGCTGGTGACTATGATCATTGGGGCTCTCGCGCCACTATTCTTGCCGCAGAGTCCAGGCACTTCTCGCGTTCTGACTGAGAGGGAGAAGTTCATTGCGGTGGAGAGGCTTCGGATCGAGCACAGAGCGGCCGCAGAAGGTCATGTCAAGCCGCACCATATCAAACGTGCGGTTTTCAACATCAACAACTATATCTGCGCCGGTGGCTTCTTCTGCATCAATATCACGGTACAAGGTCTGAGCGTCTTCATGCCGACTGTGCTGCGAGATCTGGGATGGACAGCGACCAGAGCACAGCTGTATAGTGTCCCCGTCTACGTGTCGGCATCGGCAATCGCCATCCTCATCGCCTTCATCAGCGATAAGATTAAGCAACGCGGCTTGTGTCTGGCCTGCTTCACCTTCCTCGGCATCACAGGCTTCGCTCTGTTGCGCTGGAATCACGATGCCAATGTCCGATACGGCGCTGTATATCTCTGCGCCCTCGGTGCCTTCCCAGGAGGCCCAGGCTTTCTGTCATGGGGGCTCAACAACTGCGGTGGTCCACCCGTACGAGCAGTGGCCAGCGGTTGGATCGTCACGCTTGGAACCCTCGGTGGTATCGTCGCCACATGGACCTATCTGGCCAGCGATGGTCCAGCATATCCAATTGGCCACACAATAAACTTATCAGCACAACTCGTTGTCCTCCTTTTAGCCATAGGAGGGATCCTGTACTGCCTGTACGAGAACCGCTTACGCTCGAAAGGCGGTCGTGACTACCGTCTCAACGGCCTAAGCGAAGAAGAGGCTGAAGATCTAGGACATAAGCATCCTGACTTCCGTTACATTGCCTAGGTAGCCGATCACGACATCTGAGATAGTAGTCAAGGATATGTTTGGAAAGTCTTTTTTTTTCTTTTCCCTCGTGCACCGTATCTCGCATTTTTCGCCGCTTTCGTGCAATGCTTGGCCTGGTCGATTTATCCTTGCCCTCGCAAGTTCCCATGGACCGGAGAGTATAATCACTGACCTTGCGCCTTGGCTTGATTACCTTCGAACGCTCCGCAATATCGGGATCTTCTCCGTGCTTGGGTGAGATATAACTACCGGTGGCAACCCGAGATGGAGTGGTGTTCCTGGCTAGTATGTATAGGGGTCAAGAATGGGGCGAAGAATGGAGCGATGAGGATGAGGATGTAGGTGATTGCACAATCGTGTTTCGTGCATGTTGGCATGCCGCATGCTGGCCAAGGGATGCAACTGGCTTCTAGAAAGTCGATGGAAGGGCGTACTTCTAGAGTTCTTTGGCAGGCATGTCTTATTTATTAAGGTCTACTTGGAGATATTTTGTGCTCGGCTTTCTGCTTCAGGAAAGTCTTGTGATTTTTTCCTTTCTTTCTTCTCTTGCGAAATCTCGGAGTTCGTGCAGGACTTCCTGGTGTTCTGGACGTGGTCGCGATGAGACCTTCGAGACGAGGCAGTCGGGAAATTGCCGTAAAACTTTGCGGCATCTGAGCATGTACACAAGTACATGAGTACATGAGTACATCAATATGGCCTTCTTGGAGCCAAGATTCAGCACTACGACGCCAGTTCAGACAGTCGATCTCCGTTTTCCATATTGACGTCTGCTGTTCCTGTTGATATCAGATTTCTCATTCACCTTCATCCGCGCCCTGCTCGCATAGAATAATAAACTCCAATGCCCGAGACTCCGGTGGATAACGTAAAGTGTCATTGGGCAGGATGATCAAAGTATGAATGCCTGTCGTCCACACCCTTTCGTTTGGAGTGAAGTCAAGATCCGAAAATGGCCTAGTGCATGGGAGAGATATTCCAAGTGATGTCTCGCTTTCTTCACGTCTGTGCTGCTTTCCTCTGTCACATGCACATCTTCACATTCGTTATGTGTGATGCGCCTCCACTAATCACATCCATTGCGTACAGTAGGTACCTCGCATGTAGTCTTCTACAGTATGGAGTATCGTCGTCCAGCAGCCGACGAGCGCGAGGGGCCGCGGGCTGCGCTTGCGTCGGATCATGGTTCCTGGTCATGACAAGGCTGCGGTGCCTGATATCGCTCACGGGCCGCAGGTACCGCATAATATCCATGTCAATACAGAGCCCATCCAGCAGAAGGTTGATCTTCGTGACATTCGAGAAATCATCGGTAAGTCTTCGTCAGACCACTGGATCCAGCCCATCCTGGCGTTTCGCACCTGCATGGAGGAACATCACTCAGACCGCGGAACACGTCCAACCAGATCGCTCAGGACTTAAGCATACGTGCGCTTAGCCATTCTGCTTCCATCAAGGGCTGCTCCATGATACTGACCTCGCTTGCACATCAAGGAACACCGGAGTTTTGCGCTGACTTCCCGACCCGAGCTGGCTTGGAGGTAATAGTGTGACGGGTCCTTTGCGGTGGCCTTCAGTAGGCGTCAGCGGGCTGCAGGACAAAGCCTAGAATACTACTACTAGATTGCACTCTTCCATTCAGTCGACAATTGTCGGCCATGCGCTCGCGCTCAACATGCAGCACGCTGGATCAGCGGGTACACAGACGCCATTGCCAGACGATGTTCGCACTGGACTGGTAGCAGTATGCGTCGCAGCCATCGTCTCGGCCGTCTCTGGAACAGGACTTCTGGCATACCTGAGCTACCGAGTGATAACCTGGAAACACCGTGGATATGCTCGGATCAATCAATACGTGGCATTGCTACTCAACCTCATGCTGGCCGATGTACAGCAAGCAATCGGGTTCAGTATCAGCACCCAGTGGCTGCGAGAAGATGGCATCTTTGCCTTGACTCCGACCTGCTGGGCACAGGGCTGGATCTTGAACGCTGGCGACGCAGGCATCGCTCTCTTCACACTGGCATTGGCCGTCCATCTATTCGCTGATGTGGTATTCGACAAGCGATTGCCCTATGCCCCATTCCTGTTCATGATCGTCTTCCTCTGGGCCTTCGACTATTTCATTTCCACCATTGGAGTCGTCATCCACCCGCGAGATTTCTATATGCGAGCTGGGCTATGGTGCTGGATCAACGAGAAATACCTCATGGACAGACTCTGGTTCCATTATATCTGGCTGATCCTGGCTCAAGCCACCGTGGTCATACTCTACACCCTCATGTTCGCCATTCTCTGGCGAAGAGTCCGGTCCTTTTTCTACTCTACCCCGGACACGCGAATGCGAGCAGAATCAGCTGCCAGGAGCATTGTCATGTACCCCATTGCATACGTCGCCTGCACGTTGCCTGCCGTCATTGCACGACTCAAGATCATGGCTGGAGGAACCGTAGGGTATGCCGAGCTTACCGTTGCCGGATTCCTGCTGGCTTCCAACGGCTGGATCGATGTCCTGCTCTATACCATCAGTCGGCGAACGCTCATTTTTGGACCTGCCGTCACTTCCGAGCAAGTTGGAGGTCTGGACACCTTCACCATCTGGAACCAGCCTGAGATATTGCCTGGAAAGATGGAACTCTTCAGTCCAAGCCGTGTCAGTACCGCGGAAACGGAGCTGCCGCGTACGACATCAGACATTGAGCAGCAGCTCGCACAAATCGAGGCACATGCCGGGCCGGGAAAGCAGTCTAGCTCCGCAGCGTCAGTCGTCCCTGCCCAAGAAGACGGAGATTCGATATCACCCGTCATCCCCGCCTCGATCCTGTCAGACGATGGAAGACTCAAGCCTTGTCGGACCTTTGCGGAATTCGAGAGAACCTGTCCGACCCTACAGAAACTGGAAGAAGAGTGAGCAAAAGCGACAGAACAACACCTAAGCTAGTATTCTTTCACCTAGCAACAATCTTCCCAAGCGGGTCGAGAGAGAGACAGAGAGACGAGGGAATTCTTCTCCCCTCTTCCCGCCCCTTGCAACGACGTCTGGTCACGCGTCTCATGACCAGATATGTTCGTCGTCCGGACCGTGCGCCACACAAAACGACCGCACGTGACTAAGTAATCGAAGCAGCCCGTCACGTTGACTGTCCGTCCTCGAGCACACCAGTCTAGAAAACCTTTTGCGAAAGCCACCTACCTTACACAAGCACTGTCTGTGGCGACGGGAATCGGACGAGCATGGAAAATTTCGCCATGACTCCGAATATTATACAAAGATGGAGGACGGACGGACGGACCGGTCGAGCTGGCCAGTCATAGTTATCTATATAATTTACAAGCGCCTTTTGGTATCTTTTATCTTCAAAACACCAAAAATTTTTTCCTGCCGTTCCGTGACTTCAAGTCCCACATTTTGCGGTTGCGGTAACGGTAACTGCATTCGACGGAAGACGCGGAAGTTCTGTTCTGGGTAGATTTTCGGTGTATGCGTGTGTGATGTTCAGGGTAAGCGCTTAAGGCGGTTGATGCGGTAACCGTGCTAGAACTAGAACTATCCATGTCGCACTACAGACACTTGTGCATCAGTTCTGTTCTCTTCCTTCGGACTCCTCGCGCACCACACAGGCTAGAGGCTATTGGCGAGGACGGATTCGCTGGTCCAATTAGGGGGTTGAGTCCTTTCTGATTCCTGTCAAGATGGCCAGCCGTGTTCGTGGATGTAGGTTTTAAAAACCTCGAAATCTATGGTACCGGTTGGAAGGCTGGGAGTTATGTTCCAGGCGAGGTGGGGGTTTGGATTGATTCAGCGAGAAGGACCTGGATATTGTGTTTCTTGAGTTGCAGTTAGAGGGGCTGGGAGCGGAACGTGGCGTAGAGTAGAACTACAATAAGGGATCCGCAGGCCGAAGGGACCAAGTATGGTACTGTTGCTGTGTCGATAATTCGGCCATTTTGATAAGTAGTTCTTTTGCAACCCTCACCCGCTGCATGTGCTGAAAGTGATTCGTGCATTCACCAGCTTCTCACAAGCAGTGTTCAACTCACATAGTCTTGTGAACGGCATTAGGCCGAGACAAAGCGATAGCCGCCATTTTCACCCTGCCTATGGTGTCCACGAGGCCAGCCCAGGCGCTGGATCGATACCGTTGGACGACCAGAAAGGACCCGCTGCTTTCTTCTATGAGGCAGTCAAGAGGACGCTTTGTTCTCCGACGATACGAGAGCCGCGCCATGAATCTGTAGGCTTCGTTCAGCACTTTTTTCGCAGATATCTGGTCATGTCCACGTTGTCGAAGTAATGACTGCGTAGCTGTGGTCCCGATAAACACCTGCCAAGACTTCTCCTAGGCTAGTCCGTTTCGAGCACGCTGCGCAGCTTACAGCACAGCCACGAGAAATATCCATACCGTCATCAAACTTCCACCTTGCACACTTTTCTTTTTCTGATTTGTACTCTTACCATCTCATCGATATCACGCACGAATGCTGCATACTGACTATGAGCCTACACTATCATATGCCTTGCCGCCTGCCGCCTTGTCGACATCTATGCATTCCTGCAGTCCGCACAAGTTGAAGGCCGTCTTGACACCTGCTGAGCTGAAGGCGGGCGATGGACCTCCATGCTGTCTGAGATACTGGAGTTCTGCGCTCACACTTTTGATGACTGGTTCGATACATGCAGCCGGGAAGATCACCACGCGGAAGCCAATGTCTTTTGCTTCTGCGACGCTCATATTAGGAGTAACTCCGCCCGGTACCATATTCAACAGCACAGGCGTTCCTGAAAAGATCTCGCAGACCTGGCGTGCTTCGTCTTTTGAGGCGATCGCTTCGAAGAAGACGACGTCTACACCAATCTTCACAGCCTCCTGCAACCTCTCAACAGCTTCGTCGAATCCGTACGTCTGCCGAGCATCTGTTCTTGCAATGATCATCATGTCGGATTGAAGCTGGTTTCGAGCTGTCACGGCCGCTCGAAGGCGGCTGTAGTACACGTTTCGCTCCACGATCACTTTGCCCATGAGATGTCCGCACCTTTTCTCTTGTGCCTGGTCCTCGATGTGCAGCGCAGCGACTCCAGCCCTAGCATACTGTGCAATAGTTCTGGACACCATTATCGGTCCTCCATAGCCAGTGTCTGCGTCCGCTATCAAAGGCACACCAGGATTCAATGATGCTATCATCTCGGCATTGTTCCGCATATCGACTTGAGTCGCAATGCCTAGGTCTGCCCAGCCCAGCTTCGACATAGAGGTACCTGCGCCGGTCTGAGAAAGACACTTAGCACGTACATTCGCTTGTACTAACAATGCTCACCATGTATATCGCATCAAAACCAGCAGCAAGAGCCAGGCGGGCTGTCAAACCATCAAAGACGCCAGGACAAACAACGACTTTCTCTGGGTCCTTCAGCATTTCTCTCAGGCGAGAAGCTCCTGTGAGCGGTGCTAACGCCATGTTTGCAACTCACTATTAGGTCGACGCTTGGATACTGAATGTCTTTGCGATTGCAAACAGCTTCCAAGGAAAGCTATCTTTCACATTGCATAACACCTACGCACGCTGACGCACAGCATAGCTGAAGCCGAGCTCGGCCTGTGGCGGCTGTAAGTGGCCGACTTCCTGAAGCGGAGAGACGTACAGCTGCTCCATCCAGACCACGATCAGCACTCAGCTATATTGGTGAGCTGGAATGTTGCAATACTTATATCGTAGGATAGCAATCCGGAAAGTATCCAAGTATCCACGAAAAACCCCTGGAGTAGTCTTTCATTATGGCTTTGGCAGAAAACGATATTACTCTCAGCGCTAGCAAAGCAGCTGCTGCATATGCTGCTGAACTTCGAACACTCTCTCCACACCTGAAAGAAGCCCTTCAAGGCAATGATTTTGACGATATATTGGAGCAGGACTCAATACACCATGTCCTGCAAACGACTGCCGAACGCCTGCGCAGCTCGAACAATGCCTCGCTTGCACAGGCTTTCGAGGACACGCTCACAAAATTGTCGGATCCAACCTCCTTCGGCGGCTTAGGTGTTCAAGCGCACGATGATGTGCCCGTCACCGTATGCAACGAGATCGTACATTGGACGACAGCTTACTTGCAAAGCGTTGAATCGAGGCAGAATGGGCGTAACTTTATGGGCGCAACTCGCGTTCATTCCGCACGACCTACCAGGCCGATGACTCTCGCCCAGAAGATCTTCACCCAGCACGCACTGAGTGGTGTTCCACCGGACAGCAACAGTCTGTCCCAAGGAGCTGTGATTCGCGCTGGGCTCGACTGGGTGATCGCATCAGAACTGTCCTGGAGCTCAATGGCAAAGACCCACGAAGAACTCGGCAGTCCTGGAATCTGGAGAAACGATCGCTTCTGGATTGCGGGCGATCATGTTGTTCATCCAGCGATACTTGACAACCCGAAGATCAAAGTCTACGTTGAGACGGCCGAGAAGGCGAAACGTGACTTCAAGATGACCGAGTACCAAGGCATGAACTACACCATCATGCATACAGAATTTGTCCGAGAGCGAGCTGAGCCGGGAATGCTGATCGTGGGATCCGATAGCCATACGTGCTCTGCAGGCGCTGTTGGCTGTCTAAGCATTGGCCTCGGAGCTGCAGATGTCATGACAGCGCTCGCTCTGGGCGAGACATGGTGGAAAGTGCCGGACTCTGTACTGATTGAGTTGACGGGTCAGCCTACTTTCGGCATCTCGGGCAAGGATGTCATTCTGCATATTCTCAAAGAGCTGAAACGGAACACTGTGGCAGCGGAAAGAATCGTTGAGTTCGCAGGAGATGGTGTCCAGTATCTCTCCGTCGATGCGCGATTCGCGATTTGCAATATGTGCACCGAGTTTGGTGCGATCACTGGACTCTTTGTCCCTGATGCTGTCACGCAGGACTATATCTCGCGGCGAAAGCGGAAGGCCTACAAATCCCACTCGCTTTACTTCCAACCTGACAAAGATGCCGTCTATGCACATCGCTGTACGATCGATCTCGCAGAAGTGGAGCCATCAATCGCAGTCTATCCGAATCCGGACGATGTGGTTCCCGTGTCCGAGAAGTCTGGGATGCCGCTCGATGGAGTCTTTATTGGAGCTTGTACAACGACTGAAGAGGAGCTTGTGCTCGGTGCTCTGACATTGAAAGTCGGTCTCAAGAAGGGTCTGCCGTTGGCGAAAGGCAAGCGGCATTATGTTCCTGGTTCATTGCCTATCGTTGAGAAGCTCAAAGAGCTTGATTTGCTGGAAGTCTACGAGGCTGCTGGCTTCACAAGAGGACCGCCCGGTTGTTCTCTATGCGTTGGCCTCTCAGCCGAGAAGGCGGATGAGGGCGAAACCTGGCTGTCGTCACAAAATCGCAACTTCGCGAACCGCATGGGAAAGGGTTCTTTTGGCCACTTATCGTCTGCTGTCGTCTGCGCAGCTTCTGCGTTCAGCATGACAGTCACGGATCCAGCTCCATTCTTAGCTGAGCTGGACCAAGCATTCTTTGCCAAATACAAAGGCTTCGGTGATGGTAAACTTGCCGCAGTCGATTACAGTGAGCCAACGCCGTTCCAAGATGCAACCGAAGCACAAAAAGCGACGGATTGTCCTACTACCACTGTCGATACGCAAGGCTCATACGAGTCACAATCAATCCCGGTCATCAAAAGCAAGGTCATCACGCTCGGCGACTTCATCGACACCGATGCCCTCTCTCCTGGCTTCACCTTGACGAGCTGCACGACAGACGAAGAGTTCGGCCAGCATGTACTCTGCCACACCTACCCCGAATTCCGCAGCAAAGTCAAGAATGGCCAGAAAGTGGTCGTAGGCGGCACTGGCTTCGGCGTTGGCAGCAGTCGGGAGTCGGCAGTATCAGCACTCAAAGGCGCTGGAGTCGAAGCCGTCATCGCCAAGCAATTCGCATTCATCTACGGTCGGAATCAGCCTAGTCTAGGTCTTCTCGGCATCGTGATGGAAGACGAAGAATTCTATGCTGCTGCGCAAGACGGCGAAGAAATCACCATCGACCTGCCACAGCGGACCATCACTGTTGCCGACAGGAAATTCCTGTTCCAGCTCTCGGAAATGGAATTTCGATTGACTACTCATAAAGGTGTGGCGGAGTCGTATAGAAGGTATGGCAGGGCGATCTGGGAGAAACTTATGGAGGCTGAGCCGGTCAAGGAGAAGAAGAAGCAGGAGGAGGAGCTAGCGCCACGTCAAGTCGACCAGATGACTGACACTCGTCTGCAATGGTGATCTAACTCAATTCAGCGATGGACATTGGCGAACTAGATTCCTACCTAATGCATAATAATCACTCTTATGCGAATGGGCTCGCAAGCTGATGATCGGACGAAGCTTCCTCGTGTAAAATTCACGCAAAGTTTTCACTTGTTCGGTTCTCTTCGTCTCTATATAGGTACGCCGTCTCTGCAATTCCCATCAGATTTCATTTCAGCCTGTTTCCTCACAATTCCAAATATTCTGAGTAGATACTTCCCATTCATCTTAGTAAACCGGTGTGCATCAGATCTATCGTAGAATATTTGTTTGGCATTCAAAACACAATCGAGATGACATTCATACGTCACAAAAAGAAAACCCCCCCAGTACTATGAAAGAAGCGGCATACTCTACGAAGAAAGAATGTTAAAAAGAAAAACAAAACTCCGCAAATTTCTCAAACGCATCTTCCATCGCCATCGCCATCGTAAGAAAAACCTCATAATTTCCGCTCCTTTGCCGCTGGATTTGGAAGCTTCGTTGGAAAACCCCTTCCGGTTCCGGTTCCCGAATGCTGGACCGGATACTGGAGACGAATATCGGGGAGGGAGGCGGTGAGGATGGAGGGTTGGAAAAGATGAAAAGCATTCGGATCCTAATTACTAACTCGTACTAATCTCCTTTCCCAGTTCCTCCGCGAGAGGAATACTTTCGTCGCTAAGGAAGGATCATATCTAGTACTTCTTGGCTAACATGTCTCGTTTCGTTGCAGAGGAGGAGAAGATCCCGCCGGGTTCCGTGACGAGACGACCATTGCGTGATGAAAGAGGAAGAGCGGAATTGCGGAGCTGAGGTTTATAGCTTTCGTGGTGATGGTGTGGACTGTAGAGGGCGTTTTTAGAGTCGTGGTGTTAGACTTTTGGTGATGTTGATGTCTTGTAGACGGATTGTGGTGGTCGAGTGCCTAGATCCAGGAGGTTTTCTTGCTTAGGGCTGTGTGGTGGGTGTTGTGGATGTTGACGACGTTTTGTCATAGTACGCCTTTGACCAAATAGGGGCTATTTCATTAGAATTTCATTTCGTATTTGACGTAAAAGTAGCTCCTTAGGTATCGTATTAAAACAGCCCTCTTTTGCTAAATCCCTCTACTACCCGCTCTACCCGCTCTACCCTCTTCCACCCGCTCTACCCTCTACTACCCGCTCTATATCGCATCCGGATAGAATAATAAGCTTATTTCCTAGTAAAGAATATATATAGAATGCGGTATACCGGTTTCCTTAGCATAAATATATAAGTAGAAGGTACATATCGAATTCTAGGAGGGATAAAATGGATTAGAAGAGGACGATTAGGTTAATATTACATATAGAAATAGCTAAAAATCCTCCGATTAAACGTTACGGTCCTCTTACCCCTACCCCTACTATATACTACGTGCTAAAGCCTTCGCATTGAGTCGCTTCTATACGCTAGTAGGCACCTTATAACCCTTTAATTACCGCTTCTTCGCATTAGTAAGCCGGACCTTCTTAGTTAGCTTCGGCTATCGCTACGGACGGTTATTAGCATGTCGCTACGGAAGGTTGTTAGCACGAGAAGGGGTTATAGACTCGTCGTTACCGCTAAGTATAATAGCGTCGTCGCTAGAAGGCTCTATAGCTATAGAGCCGCCGGTAGAAGCCTTAGCCTTAGAGGTTAGAACCTAGCTCGCTCTTAGAGTTAAGTTATTATCGCTTAGCTTAGAGCCTTAGACATTAATATTATCGATGTCTATATCGTCGTCGTCTTCGTCGTCTTCGTCGTCTTTAAGAGCCGATAGACGGTTACTATCGCCGCTAATATCTTCGTCGGTTGCGTACCTATAATCGTCTATATTAAGATAGGTATTTAACGGTCTATAGCATATCTAAGAATAAGGGTTACCGGACTTCCTATAGCTATAAAGAAGGGTACTACACTAGCTCTTTATATAGCGACAACCTAAGTACCGCTCGAGTAGAATAGAGGCTTATTTCTTAGCGGCTTCTAATAGTGTTATCTCCTTGTTCTTATAGCTAGCGTAGACCGAGAAGCTAAAGCTAAATATAGTATCCATTTTAATTAGGTTGCGAGTATGCTAGTAACGCTTTATCTAACCCTAAGGTAACATTAGTTTAAACTATAGTTTAAGAATACTATCCTTCTCGAGCTAATCGATAACCTAGTAATTAATTACTCGTAGACCGTTAGTAACACGATACTACTTAGGGATAGTAAGGCCGATAATATTACCCATTTCGAAGACCCGTAGGTTGTCGTACTTCCTATTACGATCGGTCTTAGCATTAGCGGACTCTTAGTTAAGGAGAATAATATCTTCGAGGACTTTCTAACTATAATTAATCTCGGTAGTAATGCTAGCGTTTAACGTGTAGATAGTACGGCGTTGAAGTAAGGCATTAGTATAGGGTATATTCTATAGGTCGCCGTTTCTAGATAGTTCTAGCTCTTTAGAAGGCGCTCTCGAGGGTACGTTTTCGTCGTATTTAAACCGCGGAAGATTGTCGTCGAAGATTATATTATAAGCGTTAGCTTACTTAGTCGTAATAGACTCGGTATTATCGTTAATCGCTCGTAAGTCCTTTAGTTCGAAAAGCAAGTCTATCTCTCCTACGGTTACAGCGAGTATAACGGCCTCTAATATAATGCGTAGCTACGTTAGAGGGTTACGGTTAAAGAAGGCCTTAAAGGGTGTTATTTTAATCGCTAAGTACTATATGTTATTATAGATCCGAGCGGCCTCGTATGCCGCTATAACCTAACCTTTAAGACCGAGCTAGAGTTTAATCGCTTTAATACGGCGTTTAATAACACCGTTAGCTTATTTAATAAGGCCTTACGACTAAGGGTAATAAGGGGCATCGTAAGCGATCTTCGTGCCGTACGACTTAAGTAACCTCTCGTATACGTCCTTAAACTCCTTACCGTTATCTATTTAATATAGTGCCGTAATGCCTACAAAGTAGGCGAAGTCCTATACATAGAAGGTAATCTTAGTAGACTCTTTCGAGGTAAGTGCGTATACACGGCAGAATTTAGTCTTATAGTCCTTAATGTGTAGTAGATAGAGGTAAGGGCCGTCGGGGTCGCTTAAGAAGTCGATTAAGTCTATTTAGACTCGAGAAAGTATATGTTTAGCGACTATATGCTCGAGAGGGTCGCCTTTAGGCATAGTAGGTTACATGCCGAGAAGATTATAAACATAGTAGTATTTTAAGACCTATAATAATAATAGTTAGCTTAGTAGACATATAGGCTTTAAAATTAAGCCTACCTCCTAGATATCCTCCTTTATTATGCCATGAAACCGCTAGTTTATAAGGTCTATTATAGCTCTACGACGAGCATGTCCGAAGGCGTAGTATTTAGTCGTTAAGACGTAGAAGATCTCGTGTTCTTAGATAACTTTACGAGAAGGGGCGCTACCCTTTTCGCGTATATATAAACGTATATCTTCCGGGTAGTATTTAAACCTCTTCTAAGCCTATATCTTCTCATTATAATCTTACCTTATAAGCTAGCTATATCTAAGAGCCTTTAGTAGTATATTCTCGTCGATAGTAACCTACTAAAGGATGCGAAGATAACGCTCTCGGTTAATTAGCATCTTATCGTATCCTTTATCCTTCTTCCGCTAGAGATACTACTAGAAAGCGACCTACGCCGCCGGCGGAAACGGATCGACACGAGTCTCTCTATTAGCGCTTTCGAATAATGGTACTACGACTAAAGGTAGTAGCCTCGGTAGAATAGCTCGGATAGGCGTATTACGTCGGTGTTAGATATTTAATCGAGTAGTAGTTAGTAAAGTTACGCGGAAAGTAGGCTATCTCGACATAGTTGTTCGAGGCTAATGTTATTATTCGAGGCTAATATTATTCGGACTATGTGGAATGCTACTACTACTACTTTATAGTCTATTTAAACTACCGTTTAGACCCTCTTAATGCGAAGAGCATTGCTATTATTACTCCGATGTAATTATCTTAATGTTTAGGTTGTTGTTATAGTAGATTAGATATCGTAAGGATTAGCTTCTATAGCCTTAGTAGGCTACTCTAGAATCCGGGTTTTTTTAGTTCTATAACTAAACAACACCTAAAACTAACTAAATTGCGATATTTTAATGAATAGGCATGTAATAGTATAGAAGGCCTTATTTAATTAAACAACACTTTCTAAACTGGCATGGTTGACCAAAGTGTGCGGAATTTGATTAACTACTAACGGGCGTCAACATGGAGTTTGTCCTTTGTTGAGGCATGGCATGGTTCTTGGGGTTTAGTGAGGTGAGTGAGGATGAAGACGAACCCAGACATCGGGATATAGAGAAGTATAATCGAAGTCCCATAGTAGATCTTAGCTATAAGTTCGGGCTTAGTAGATTTTGTTTGGCACGGTTCGTCATGCAGATATAGTAATCGCATATTTCGAAGGTCTTTCGGGTGCATCCTTGTCATCATAGCCGTGGACCTAATCATCAGCCGTGTACGCAGATGGATTCACATTCAACCACTCTTAAGGATTGCCAAGCCATCCCATATCCGGGTGAGTGAGCGAGGGAGTCGTCGGTTCGAGTCAAATAAGCGTTTAGGTTAGAGGAATAGTGACCGATTTTCTGCTGTTACTGGACAGCAGCGTTCATGGAAGTGGATCGCGGCAATACGAAAGGATGCACCAGCTGCGATCTGCCAGCCATGGCGACCAACAAAATGTTGCCCATCTCCAGGTCTACTTGTGTCTATTTCATCTATACAATATTCGATACACTTCCTCCGCGATAGCCAAACTGCTCGTCAAGCCCGGACTTTCGATGCCAAGCAAGTTGACAAAAGTGCCCTCGATATCGTGTTCCTTCTTGATATAAAAGTCCTGGAAGCCTTTCTCACCACTGGCGACAGCGCCAAGCTTACCCAGCTTCGGTCTAATTCCAGCATACCCAAGACTGACAGCCTGAGGATCAATGCCTGGTAGGAACGACTGGATCTCCTCCAAAGCCTTCTCAAAACGCTCCGCATTCGGAGTCGGCGCAAGGTCAGTTGGTGAATCTACCCATTCTACATCTGGACCGAAGCGTATCTGTCCCGCCATGTCTAACGTCAGGTGCGTTCCAAGACCTCCTAGTCCTGGTGTCGGAGCAGGATAAATTAATGTTGAAGGTTTTGGCCAAGACTTCGAGTAGCTGAAGTATGAGCCTTTGGCATAGTATGGCGTTCGGTGTCTCTCAGGGGGAAGTATCATGTTGTTGATTGCGCAAGCGTAGAGACCGGCGCTGTTAATGACTGTTTCTGCCGTGATGAAGGTATCTTCTTCGTCTGCCGGAGTCTGAGGCGTTGAATCGAAGGCCACGGAGTGAGAGGCTTCGGTACCTGTCCAGATCTTCCAATCTGAGCTGCTACTTGAAGGCTTCTCAATTGCAGTCACCGGACTGACCAGTGCTAGAGTGCCGCCTTGATTCTCAAAGTCTCCTTGCAGCCATTGCATGAAGCTATGTGAATCTACAATGCCCGTCGTTGGACTTTCCAGGACACCGGCCTCGGCTCGAACATCGGGCTCGCGTTGCTTTGCTTCCTCTTTTGAGACATAGCGAATCGGTATTCCTATCGATTTCGCAAAGTCATGGACCTTCTTGATCGACTCCATCTGTGCATCGTTTTGAGCAACGATCCATTTGCCACAATTCATATGTGGTATATCGTGTTTTCGGCAGAGATCGTACATCATTTCTTTTCCTTGTATGCAAAGTTTCGTCTTCAATGTATCGTGTCCATAGTATAAGCCTGCATGTATCACCTACTTGTTGTCAATACGTCTCCAACTCTATCGTCTGATCGACCATTTTTTACCTCCGAATTTCGACTGCTGGTCTCGCTTCCAACCATGTCATGCTTCTCAATCAATACGACTTGAGCACCATCTTGCTGCTGCAGTTTTCTAGCTACGGCAAGGCCAACAGCTCCAGCTCCGATGATGGCATGTGTAAAGTCTGCATGGTGGCGACTGCTAGCTGAGAAATAGCGAGTCTGTTGATACAACGCCTTCCCGGCGCGCTTCGAGAACATGATGAAAGAAAGGCCTGAATGAAGATTTGAAGGAGGTCAATCAAAGCAGGAAGTGAGGCAGGTGACAAGGTTCACATGGTGGTTGCTCAGCCACGGCATGGTCATCGAAGCTTCCACAGGATGGACATGGGGAGTTTATATCTTTGGTTGTTATCTCTCTGCATTTGCATTTGCATGTGAAAGTGAACAAGTGAACAAAGTCAAGTTACGATGCAATGAATCCAAATACGCATGCATCTACCTCCCTGCCACCCGACTCCCACACAGCACGGCGGCTTGAACATGCCACGCCGGAACATCTGCACCAGACGACGCGTCGAGTCTTTATAGGACCCATTCCCGAGGGATGGCTCAAGAGTCACCGAAAAGAATGGTATAGATCGTATGTTGGCTATCGAGCAAGTCGACAAGCCACTTTCACAGCATCCACACGGTCGACTGAGCCTAGCTTTTCCAGCCAGCGTGGCACTGTCATCGCATCTGGAAGTGAAGCGCCCACAAGCACGACAAGTCTGCTCAGAGGCCAGGCGAGTCAGCGAGTGAGCTCTGTGACCGACTATGGCCCAGCGATGCAGCCCACCGGCGAACATGTCCAGCCCTCAACCGAGCCTACCATCGATTCGATTCTGCACAACAGAGCAGCCTCCTCCCGCGTTGACAGAGTCGCTAGCAAACTGTCTCTCCCCAAGGTGCGATTCACCGACGCAGGCGGACTCCAGCTTCATGCAAGAGCCTTGCGATTGGCTGCGAGAGGCACATTCCGCAGCAGCAAGGCCAAGGATGGCGAGATGATGAAGCTTGACAAGATGCTCATCCGGGCAGACATCACTCAACAGTCGCCTAGGGACTACGATGAGAAGCTCAGCCAGGGCGTTGACACAAAGGCTATCGACAAATGGAGAGAGTTCGTGGTTGTCTGCCGCAAGCACGCCGAAGACGATGCACAGGCTGTGCTCCAGTTCTATCAGACGAGAGTCATCCAAGTCTCCGAGGGCGAGAAGGTCAAGAAAGCGCCGAAAGTGGAGCTGCTTTTGAGCAACAGCAGGACACATGTAAGCCTCTTTTCTGCCTTGGACAAGACGCTTTGCATTTGGACCACGGGCAATCGACGCACCACGATATACTACCTGCGCGCGCCCTCTACCGCTTCTGCTGTGGAGTGGTATACCTTTCTGCGCGGCGTGCTTGGACATGGGCGAGCTAAGACCTTGCAAGTCAACATACCAGATCTCAGTGTCAGCTTACGCCTCGATGACCCATTCCGATCTCTCGAAGCCTCACAGACTCTGGCACAGGCTGCAGAAGGCGATGATGAGGCACTCATGAAGGCGGTCAATGACGAGAAAGGCGCTGCAGGCGCGATCGTCTCAAGATGCATGGAAATGCTCAAGCAGTCGCCAGAATGGGCTGATGTGCTTCAAGCATGGGCTCAGCATGGCCGCCTTGGCCTTGCGTGGAAGCGCTACGATCGTCTGGAATGGATCTATGGCCAAGTTGAGCAGCGAATGTATGGCACCATCGCCATGCAGCGCACTCACGATCTTGAGCTCCGTCCTAAGGACCACTATCCGATGACAACCAAACGTGTTAACGGCGATTCACTGCAAGAGCCGCCTCCAGTGGAAGGCTTCCTCATTCGCCTGACTTCCCAGAAGGGCAAAGAGCAAAAGCTCGGCCGAATGATGTTCAAGCGACTTTACTTCAGCACATACAACCAGTATCTAGTCTTCCTACGACCTGCGAAAGCGACCCCACCGCCGCCGCCGAAGATGCCAAGCCGCGACAGTGATAGTAATGTCCCGTCTGCCAAGGAGCTCTCTGCACAAGTGCCATTGGCGTACGAGGTTGAGCCATACCCGCTCGAGGGCGACCACATTGCCTGGCTTGATACTGAAGGCGTCAGATCCGCGAAAGAGCAAGAGGATTGGGACAAAGCAGCTTCTGCTGAAGCAGAACGGAACACAAATATGGTCTTCTCTTGCGATGGCTTTATCGACCTGTGCGACGTGCAGGCCGTGCGAAACTTCACACAGGGAGCATGCCCAGCCGACGAGAACATCGATGAAGGCGAAGATGTGGACTTCCACGTCCACGTCGATAATACCCTTCAGGATGATGGTCAGACGACTGAAGTCGATTCCGATCGTATCTTCGAGCTGGTCATGAAGAATGGACTGGTCATACGTCTTCAAGCGTTCAACAAAAAGACTCGCAACGAATGGCGAAGGCGGCTTGGGCAATTGAAAAGCTACTGGGCTTCTCGCTGCAAATCCGATATGGATCTCTACAAGCTCACTCGTGAGCAGAATTTGCGAGAGCTGGGTATTGATGAGCGTGCCGAAGCTGTCGTTGGTCAATTTGCCTACAAGTGGGAAGTGGGCAAATCATTCGCATCGCCGACGCTGTACAACATGTGTGGCATATCGGAGTGCCGAACAATACATATGTCAGGCTCACTATTCCGCAAGCCGCGCAAACACACGACCTTTGAACGGTGTCACGTCATCTTGTCTCATGGACACCTCCTCATCTTCCAAGACACTCTTCGCAAGCGGACTGGAAAGCGAGTAAGCCACATTCATCACGAACGAATTGCAGTCATTTCTCTTCAAGGCTGTTATTTGTACTCAGGCCTCCTCACCGAGAATGACCTGTTATACCAAAACCAAACCTTCGACTCAAACTCACCTGGACACAACGCACTGCCTCGCATATATCTTGAAGACGGTTGGACTAGTACCGACGAGGACGCAATGACCACATTCGTCATTTGGCATGCTAAGAGCAACTCCTGGTTCAAAAGCGCATCGACTGTCGACGACATTAAGAAGCAAGAGAACTCCGAGAGCAGTAAGAAGGCGCGGACCAGACTTACTCGAGTTAGTCAACTTGGTGCCACAGGAAGAACTGTTGTTTTCAAGGCCCGCAGCCGGGCCGAAAGAGACCATTGGGTTCTTGCCCTACAAGTTGAGATCGAACGACAAGCGAGCCAGCACGACGAGGTCAGACTGGTCGACGACGACAAAAGCAACTGATTAACCGAAGATTAAATCTTGTGCTATCAGTGCACCGCACCGGAACAGCATCACGATGGGCATTTCCCGAGCAATGATGATTATTCAGCGACGGCGTTCATGATATGGAGATACCCAAATACACATACATCTAAGGCATTCATAGCACGGACAGTATAGTAGGAAGTAGTGTAATACAGCAGACATAATGACATGCATAGGAGTCCCGGGCCCTAGAATTTTTCTACTTCACGCTATCAGATGAGGGTTCTATGAAGAGGCAAGGCTATCTTCCTTCAACGACGCAGTTTGTCTCCGAGCGTTTTATATCGAAATCTGAAGTTACATGTACTCGACTCGCACTATGGCATGATGATGGATGATGTTAACGGGATTTTCTTAAAAGTCTCATAATAAGGCGACTCGGATGAAAATGATAAATCTTTGATGGTGAATCATGGTGAACTACTTATTATTCTTGTTCTTATTCTTGTTCTTGTTCTTGTTCGACGAGGTGTACATTTAGGTCTGCGTAGATGGATGGATGGATGGATGGGTGGATGAATATTCTTAGAGACAAAAGGGTCGGGACTGGTTTTTTTTTAAAAAAATTCCACTACCATTCGTTTCAAAATTTCAAGGCGAAAATCTAAAGTTCGTTCGAATCTTCGAAAAAGTAGTAGCTTCGAACGACGATAACGAGTATACCGCATATTCTATCCGCCTAGAATCCTACTAAAACATCGATAGTCTTATAGAGCAAAACTTGTCTCGTTTATTTAATAAATTCTTAGCTAATTCTACTAAGTATTCGGCTCGATATCGATTTTATCGACTTTTTGAATAGTGATTAAAACTAGTCCCGACCCTTTTGTCTTTTAGAGTACTTATAGTTCTTAAGTCTTTTGAATTCTTTCTTTTTCTTTCTTTCTTCGCATAGAAGTTTTAATAGCTTATTCTAATGCTCGGTTTGTTGTGGGCTGTGCGAATTCTTTTTTTTTTGTTTATTAGCGATGTTTTTTTTTGAAGATGATAGAATATACGTCCGCGGATCCGAAGAAGAAAGAAGAAAAAAAATTGTATCGCTTTTCGATTTTTTGTATGTGGTTTTTTTTTTTTAGATTTTTAGATTTTTACATTTCGCTTCTTAGAGGATAGAAGACTTCCCCACCTACCGCACAGCCCCACGTGACGCACAGCCTAATCTAACTTTTCCGAAATTCTACATACTATCTTCTTTTTAGTATAGCGATGGAACTAGAAGACGCCTATAAACGTGCGCTAGCTAATTTAAGAGAGTAGAAGAAGGCGAATATCTCTACTACTATAAGAAAGTATTCTATTAAGCGTAGTAAGTTAAGTAGGCTATAGAATAGCAAAGCTAGAACTAAGAAGTAGTAGTATAAGGAATAGCAACTTCTCGACCTATAATAAGAGCGAATACTATGCGATTACATTAATTATCTTATAGAGTTAGCGCTCCCTCTAACGGCTATAATAATAAGGAACTTTACGTACGAGATCTACGGTAAAATGCCTAGTAAGAATTAGCCTACTAGGTTTAAGTATAGATACCGAGATAAGTTAGATTTAGCATATATTAGAACGCTTAATAAATAACGTAAGAAGGCTAATAGCTATATCTCCTATGCCGACTACTTCGAGCGGATAAAGCGCTATATCGAGAAGTATAATATAATGCTATAGAACATTACAAATATAGATAAAAAGGGCTTTATAATTAGGGTACTAAGTAAGGGGTTAAGATACTTCTCGAAGAATACTATTAAGAGTAGACAATTAATAGGGCATATATAAGACGGTAATAGAGAGTAGATTACATATATTACGGTAATCTCTACTAACCTAATACGCCTTCCGCCTACACTAATCTATAAGGCTATACCTAGTAACCTATAGGACACCTAGGTAGAAGATGTTAATCCTTAGAAGCATACGGCCTTCTTTACAACCTCTCTAACTAGCTAGACTAACGATTAACTCGGCTTTAAATAGTTAGAAGAGGTCTACGAGCGATATACGAAGAAAGCGACTAGTAATAGTCGATACTAGCGACTTCTACTAGTTAATAGACATAGCTCTTATCTAACTATAAAGTTTATCGATTAGGCTCTCTCTCGAAGGATTATTATTAGTATATATCTACCGTATTTAACTTATCGATTATAGCCGTTAGATGTAGGTATATTCGCACCTCTTACCTCTTAGTATTCCACGGCTTTAAACGATTATCTACATAGGTTATAAGCTATATAAGGCATTATAAAGAGGTCCTTCTTTATACTATTTTAGAAGGCCTAGATACTCGTAGTAACGCCTTACAATATAGCTTCTACCTTTAAGAAGACTAGCATCTACCTATTCTATCTAGAAGAAGTACTATCTAAATTACCGCCTCCGAAGTATAGTAATAGCGCACATAGTAGCTAGTAGTCTTTACGCCCTTCTACTACTTCTAATAATAGTATAATTACTATAGTAGACTAGCGGAAGATTACTACCTTAATCCGCAACTATATAAACTATTAAGATACTAATAAAGTAATTAATCTCCGTAGTAAAGTTAGTACCCTAGAAGCTTAGAATGTCCTTCTTATAGCGTAAGTTAATGGTCTACGGTAGGCTCTATAGGATAAATAGAAGCGCCGTAAACGAGGTAAGAAGCTCTTCGAAGAAGTAAGGGTAGAAGATAGCTCTACTTCTACTTTCTTTAGTCCTTCTAAGCTTATAAGAGCTAAGGAGTTACTTAATTAGAAAGAGAAGGAAAAAGAGGCTAAGGCCGCTATAAAGGAAGACGAGAAGGTATAGAAGTAACTTACTAAGTAACACGTACTATCTATTAAATAGCTAAAGGCTACATAGAGGCAACTAGAAGCTAAAGAGAAGAAGGCTAGGCTTACTAAGGAAGTATATAAGAAAGAAATAAACAAAGTAAACGTGTAGGCGTCTCGATAGCTTAATAATAACCTATAGGAGAGTGTTAAGAAGGCAAAGAACCCTCTCCGGGGTGTATGCTTTAAATAACCTCCTAAACCTAATATTATATATACTCCTACGAAAAAAGCTACTAGCTCGGCTTCTAGTAGGAGCTAGCGTAATGCGTAACGACTACTTCGATATAGAACATGATTTATATAGTAAATAAAAGAGCGTAATTAGCGCTTTTAAATAAGCCTATAATGTCTATAATCCGTGTAGTATTACGTAAATGCGACCGTATTAAACATATAAGGGTAAGTAGCCGGCTTCTATGCGTTACGTGGGGCTGTGCGGCAGGTGGGGAAGTCTTCTATAGTAGAATAGAATGGCGAGTAGATGGGACCTGTTTACACGGATTCGAAATTTAATAAAGATGCCGAGTATGTGCTGCTAGCGAAACAGATGGAGATTTATATATAACGAGTATAGCATACATTAGAACATTTAGCCACATAAAGATACTATACTTTAGTAGGAGATTTATTATTTAAATCCGGAAAGCAAGTATATAAAGACGATTACGCCATTTTAATATAGAAAAGAAGACCCGTGTGCGGATGTGTTCATCCGCTCGTAGAGTTTATTAACAGCACATTCTGCAGAGTAAAGCACAATACCCCGACTCCTTAGGCTACGGAGAGGCAGGATAGTGGGGTGTTTGAGTGACGTTCAGAAACATGTCGTTTGACGAGTTACATGTAGAGGAGTGTGCCAAGAGCTTTTCGTTTAAGGAATGTGTGAAGAGAGAGGGGTTATGTAAGGCGATGAGGGCGAATGCTGATGCTATGGTTAGAGAGGGAGGACGCAGGCACGATGGAACGAATAGTAGTCCTTTAAAGAATGTTGAGCTAGAGCTTGATTAGCTTCTAGGATTGAGATATCTACCACCTCACTAGCAGGGGAAAGTTCTATAGCCTTAGCCTGGCCCTACAGTGATGCAGATCGTCTCAGCTACTCAGCCCACAATAGCCGTGTTGCTTTGGTCTCTTGCTGCTTGTCATCTAACCTGCCAAGCTCTGCTGTTTCTCAAGCATATCGGGGTGGCCTTTTGCAATCTTTTGACATTGTTTTGACTTACAACTCTGGCTCAGAGTCTTCGATGACTCTTCGTAGTCAGCATCACTGACTTCTTTCAGGACATTGTCTGAGCTTGTGCGTAGAATGGCATTGACGTGCCGGGAAGAGCTGTGCGTTCGTCCATCAAGGTCTGAGTGGTTGTCAGTCACGTCAGTCAGTAAAATGGGTTGGGAAGTCGTACGGCTTGTTCCTATCGGTGCCCCGGCCAAAGCCGCCCGTGTCGTGTTGATTCGGTCGTGTAGACTGCATTGCCCGAGCGCCAAACCCGAGCGATGCTTTCGAGCGTCTGCGTATTGCATCTGCGATTCCACCGCGCCGACTCGAGGGCGTTGGAGCGCTCATGGATGGCGTCAGGTTGCGATTGTCTTGGGTGCTTCTGTCTGAAGCGTTGACCTGGTGCCCAAATGTATTGGCTGGTGGACCCATCCAGTCCGAAAAGTGCATTGAGCGTTGAGCCAGTTGAGCATGTGTGATTGTTCCAGCTGTACGAATCGACGGAGCAGGACTTGATGTGGTCTGAGCCGTGCTCTGAAAGTGCTTTGAGAATGGAATATTGGTGGACTCCATCGGTCCCGGAGCCGCGACCGCATTATATGGAGGCTTTATGGCATTATTTCTGCCTTGCATGCCGAGTTCGGGCTCAGCCTTGGCAAGTTTTGTGCGTTTTCGGCTGTGCTGGGGGATGATCGGGTGGGAGGTGTTGGTACTGGACAAGCTGGGCACTTGAATAGGTTGTTCCGTGTGCAACCCGCTATGAATTGCTTGAAATTGATGTTCAGAAGGATTTGGCGCTGCGTCAGTCATTGCAGTGTCTTCCGTCGAAGCAGAAGTCTCGTTGAGGCAGGCCTTGACATTCAGTTTTGCTTTATCAGCTCTGATCTTGGAAAGTCTCTGCAGAGCAGTGGCCGAATAGGGCAGTATTTCGTCGGCTTTGAAGCCAGCAAATTCGATTTCAGAGTACGACTTCTGTTTAGGTCCCTCGCGACTGGCCGGTCCGGAGATGGATCTTTTTGAAGGCGGATCAAAGTGGAGCATTATGTTCAGCCTTCCAACCTGTTGCGGAGCCCATGACGCTTCTGTGAGGTCCGACAGAGGTCTTCGCGACCAGAACTGGCTGATGTCCGTGGCGTTGGAGGGTCCATATTGGTCATGTTGCAGCGATTGATTCTCCGTGAGATCGTCTCTGTTGCGTCCATATCTTGGCCGTGTGCATTCTTCCGTCGAGAAATGCCAGCTGACGTCGGTATTAGGGTCCAGTGACCAGAATTCTTGGACGGCGCGTTGGAGAGCGCGGGAAGTTTGGTGGTGAGGATCGAAGACTAGAAGTCGTTGGGCAATGTCGTGACAGTCCTGTAGTCGCCACTTGGAGAAGTCTTCGGGGTCGAGTACATGCTTCTGCACCATTGCTAGAACTATTGCACTCGTGCTGAATCGCTATGTTTGCTGATTGTTCTCTCCCAGAAAGCATGGCAGTGTCTCTCTCTCTCGTTGCTCATCGTCAGGAAGTCGCCAGCCGGATCGATATCGTTGTTCACCTGCAGGCTAAGCACAAGCCCTCGCCCCAGAAGCAACGAAGACAATGATACCGCATGTCCACAATGCTTTGTTGTCGCATAAGTTACTCTATCGTATCGTATCTTTGGGAGAAGACTCGGACGCGTTGTGCCGAAGCAAAATCCGCGGAGCTACTTTAGAGTTCGTGCTCGTTGCCCTACGCGACTGCATTGAATGGGAATTAATCAATAATTGATTGAATCAGGATCCTCAAGTCATACCTCTACGGCGGCGGCCTGGTCGTAGCGTACGTCACACCTCGCTCGAGTGTGTGGTTTAGCTGTTTGGCTATTTAGCTATATGTGCGTTTCTACATAGGAACAAGGATTATTTCTACCTCCTCCTAGCCTTCCTACCTCCTACCTATCTCTATCCCGCTGTTAGTATACTACTTAGCAATAGATGTCGTTATTGTTACGAGGGAGGCGCATTTTAAAATCACGTGCTATTAATAAAATTCGACATCCTCGAGAGGCTAACTACATACTCGTACAGATTTAGAAATTAGCATATATAGCATCTACATACATCGGAGGGCTACTCTCTTTACGTTTAACAGTTAAGCCGATATTGTTATTAGCCTAAACCCCTACTACATAGCTAGAAATAGGGAGAAATTAATAGCCTTCCGATGCGTGTAGATACTATACGAGCGAAAGTTGTTCGAAAACTAAAGTAGCAGGTTTGCGCTGAAAAATGGCCTAGAATTAGTATACTTAGCGAGAACATACACACAGCTAAACAGCTAAATAGCTAAACCACATACTCGGCTAAATAGTCAAACCACACACTCCACTCACTCTGTGACGTAGACTACGTTTAGGCTGCCGGGCTACCCATCTTACTTTGACCTTGCTATTCAGGGTGTACGTACATGTATGCAGCGCTCTCTAGTCAAAATGGCGACTCAAGTCCGACATGAGAGCCGCCATTACCATGTCCTGGTCCTTGGCGCTGGCATGTCCGGCCTAGCTTGTGCTGCCAAACTCCACGAGAATGCCTACTTCAAAGGCAACAATCGGCTCAGGGTGCTGGAAGGACGTAACAGGATAGGTGGTCGAATCAACGCCGTCTATGTCAATGGAAATCGTCTGGACACTGGTGCTAACTGGATCCATGGCATTGGAACTAAAGACAAACCCAACCCGCTAATGGACATCCTGCCTCACAAAAAGTACAAACAACTGGAAGGCTCGGTCATATTTAGACCAGCACGGAGAAGCCCCAAGGCTGTCGAAGATGATGAATGGGTTGAGATTGAGCCAACTCGTACTCTTCGCACACGAGATTCAACATCTAATAGCGACCTGGTCATCCCCGCCAAGGTGGCAGAGGTCTTGATGAACGCTCTATGGCCGATGATTGAATCGCTGCACGAAACTGCAGCCGAAGTCCCCGAGCACGAAGCAGCTCGAACGACAATGCTTCATGCTATTGCGCAAAATGCCGAGTTCAAGGAAGCATTCAAGAGTTTGCCGCAAGAATATCATCTCGCCATGAACGCTATGCCACAATTCATCGAGACAATGGAGGCCGCACCTTTGGCAGCTCAGTCTGCTGAACATTCTGTCGGCAATCCAGGTATGAGTCTGCTCGAATTTGGCATCGAAGACTTCGATGGTGATCAGGTCTTTCTGCAGGATGGCTACATCGCCGTCATCAATGAGATTGCTAAGCCCCTGGTCCAAGCTGGCTTGGTTCAACTAGGCACACAAGTTTTACACATTGACTGGCAGCAGAGCCCAATCAAAGTTGTCACCAATGATGGTGCATATACTGCTAGCGAAGTTGTATGCACACTACCCCTCGGCGTCTTGCAGAGGCATCTCGAAGTGAAGAGCTCTGAAACTGAAGCGAAACCTTTCTTCGAACCAGTCCTGCCTCCCGACAAGCAAACTGCAATCAAAAGCCTTGGATTCGGTACATTAGATAAGATTCTGCTTGTATACGATCGTCCCTGGTGGAATGATGAGCCATACACGTCAATTTTCAAGAAAGGAATAGTCTCCAGACCATTCGGTCCAGAAGATCAAGACTACATCAAGCCAAAAGCTGCGCCAGACTCGCTGATGGGCTTCACGGACGAGCTGGCAGGAATTGAACTTCACGAGGATGGAACAGCAACGCCTGGACTTCGTGTTCTATCTTTGGTCAATTTAGACAGTCTCACTGGCAAGCCTGTTCTCTCTGCGTTTGTTTCGTGCGCAAACGCCGTCGAGGTGGAAGCCATGTCGGATGCCCAAGCGGGAGGCATCGTCCACCGTGCCTTGGCCTCATGGCTAGGATGCGAGCCGCCAGCACCAGATGCTATTCATGTCACTCGATGGGCCAGCGACGAATTCTCACTTGGTAGTTACAGTCATATGATCACCGGCCTTTCCGAGACCAAGCATCGTGTTGCTTTCCAGAATCCGATTCGCAATCGGGAGGGTGGTGTGCTCAGATTCGCAGGCGAACACACGAGCCGAAATCATTTCGCAACGGTCCATGGAGCTCTCCTGAGCGGACGTCGCGAGGCCGACGCCATTTTGTCAGCGCGCGGTCCTTGATGACCTCGCCATTTACATCCAGAGCGCTGAAAGCTGCGGAGTGACGATATCCCGAAGACAGCGTTCATCCAGTAAGGCCAACGTGAGCTGCGACGACTTCTTTCTGTCTACACTGATGCTGAACAGGCTGAAGTGCTTCAAGTCACACGTGCAGGATACTCTCTGTCCTATCAGGCGATGTCAGGCCGGAACTCAGCAGGATGACTAATGAAAGAACATGAATAGTGTTAACAACAAGAATATCAGACTTCGGCGTCGACTCTCACAGAAGTTGCGGATATTAAGAACCATGAGTTCCAGCAAATTTCTTAGGTCTGTGTCACGTTCTCGTTCCTAGTGACGTCCGTGCAAGCTTCACATGCCGCACACGATGGCTATGAGCGCAGACTCAATCTCAACGGCATTGATTTTAGACCTGATCTCGGACTTCGGCTAAGCAATTCAGGTCTTATATCACAAGCCTATGGCACGGTAGACTGCCTACTCTCCGTTCGACTCAACCAAAGTCCACGCTCGCACGAAGCACAGAAGCTAAAGCATCAGACCATTTTTCAGCCTCCTCTTCGGCACATGCAGTTTTCGGGAATCGACTTCGAATGCCAAAATCGACACACGATTATCGTATTTGTTGCAATCATGGTTGGCTTTACATACTTGACTTCGCTACTTGCAAAAACAAGACACAACCGGCATCAACATGCATCGCAACACGCAACATGACGCTGACCACCCCACCCCCGGACTTGTTCGAGCCTGTAGCGCGACACACATCAAAGGACGACCTACCTTCACTTCCTCTCGCATCCACGAAAACTCACTCATAGTTCTACCGTATAGCAAAGCACATTTCTCGCTCGGACGTCAGAATCCAGCGCAGCCATCACGCGAACAAAAAAATCCCATATTCGGTAGCCTTTCCACAAAGCGTCTTCAATCGTAATTAACGAGTATGTAGAAAGTATATAACGCGTAAGAATAGATTCGGGCATAACGACTATTCTACTTAACGTGGCTACATATTCCGGGAAACTAGTTCCAAGGGTTGTGTATAGGTCGATGGATCACTAGAACTATGATCCGAAAACACGTCTTATTACGGAATTCAGATATCTAAGCGAAACGCGGTACTTAGTTTCTATATATCGGAGCATCTTTATCTTCCTTCTCAGTATTCTAGCCTCCGCCCGCGCTACAGGTATATTTTCCCTGATTTTTCTTATACATCACGTCAAGCTCGAGTCTTTCTTTCTTTCGTTCTTTCCTTTCGTTCATTAGAATAACTTTCTCAATTTTCTACGCTACTAACGGACTAAGTCGAAGAATTCAGTGCCCGGCTAAGCAGTAGTATATAGTTCTAAGCAGCGGACAGATAATACATGTACCACACATATATAGTAGATGCAAAAGTCCAAGTCCATCCACTCATTCGGAAATTCAAAGGATGCAAAAAAATTCCGAATCTTACAGCAGCTAACAAATTCCAAATTCATACATTTAAAAGGCAAGGCACAGTAAAATTCTAAAAGCGAGCCTTGGGTAATGTAATGTATACAATCTTCCCCTCGGAAAAATCCTAATCTAATCTATATAGATGGAATGAATAGTGTGAGTCCTGCATTGGTCGAGAAATACATAGATCTACATGTATACACGTAGCCAGCGAAAAAGGGAGAAAGGCTCAAGATAATGGAGGAGAAAATTGTGGATGAGGCAAGGTGGACGAGACAGAAGCGGAGATGATAGAGAGAAGCAAGCTTATATGTTGCCTCATCCCATGCATTCCAATACTATTCTGAATGGCTTGTATCGATGAAATACTATTGCACGTGCGGCGAGAATCTGCTCACGACGTTGCATTGATTAGCCTACCAACGCCGCCTGAGGACCAGGGTACTTGCCCTCGGGTCCGTCCAAGTGAGCATCGAGCACCGCGCAGACGCCGCTCTTGACTGCAGCGATGGCTTCGGGCAAGAGCCTTGCGAGATCATCAGCCGTGCCTGCAACACCAGCCCAAGCCTTATGACCTGAAGCCGCCTTTGCAATTCCGGAATAGTCTGGTGTTGGAGCGAAGGATATGTTGAGAGCTTTGTTGTCGACTTTGGAGCCTTCGCCATGTGGATGCACGAGTTCGAGCGACTTCCTTGGAGCATTCCATCCTTGATTGTTGAGCACGATGGTCAGGACGGGGATGTTGTAGCGTTGCGCGATCCAGTACACACTTCCGGGCACGGAGAAGAGATATGTTCCATCGCCTACAATCTGACATACGAATTTGCCTTTGTTGGGGCCGCCTGCCTCGAAGTCGGTTGCTAGCTTGATCCCGAGTGCTCCGCCTCCGGACCATCCTAAGCCGCCACCACCGCAATTGATGTACGAGTTTGGGATCGTGGGCTGGATTTGATCTGTGACGATGGGCCCGTTTGTGACAGCTTCGATGGCCCATATTGTGTCCGGCGGGCAGGCATCGCGTACCTGCCGAGTAAGGTATGCAGTTCCAAAAGTGCCATCATTTCCCAGCTTAGCTTGAGCAGCAATCTTTTCCAGTCGAGCCTTGTAAGATGCTTGAAGTGCTGTCCATCGGTCTTCGAAGACCTGTGAGCTCACAATGTCCTGCATTGTCAACTTAATGTACCCGACGATCTGCGCAATCGCTGTCTCAGAGTCGACTTTGTATCTCGCGATTGCGTCAATGTAGAAGACGGGCATTTGTTGCTTGAGAGTATCGACGTCAATGTGAAAGATCTTTGCATCTGGTCTGGGCCTGCACTGTGTTGGAATCCAGGGCACATCGCAGTCGAGTACAAGAATCACGTCTGCTGTTCTGACGCTTTCATCGTTGCCATATCGTAGCCCAAGTGAAGCAGGATGATTGTGGGGAAAGCACAGGTCGCTGCCGCCGGTCTCAAGAACCCGCAGCCCTTTCACAGTATCCGCAAGCTGGACCAATGCGTCCACGGTATGAGGGTTTCGACCTGAGTAGCCTGTGATCACAAGTGGCTCTTTGGCTTCAACCAAAGCTTTGCTGACCTGCTCCAATTGTCGTGTGTTCAGTCCGCCTAGTTCCGCTGGTGTCCAATGCTCTTGCTTGACAGAGTACGGCTCAATCTCCTCTTCCATAGCTTCTCTTGCACCGCACAGATAGACCGGCCCTCTTGGTTCTGACATGGCAAAGCTCAATGCTCGGTTGACAAGCTGTTTGACGTTCTTGCCTCGCTTGATCTCGCCAGTGTACCTGCAGTACTGCGACACGATCGACTTTTGATCCGGCACATCTTGAATCCAGTGAATATACTCTGTTCTTGAACCTCGATATTCTCCTTCGATCGTGTATGGTGAAAGACCGGCAAATATCAGAACCGGCGCTCTTCCACAGCTGGCATTGTGAACAGCTGCACCCAGACCCTGTGTGCCGACATCGACATGGATCACCACAGCCTGAGGCTTGTTTGTAAGCCTAGCGTAGCCGTCTGCCATTGACAGGGCCACCATTTCGTTCGGACAAGTTATGATTCGAGGAAATTGTCCCTGCTTTTCATTTTGGCCTTTGACGATGGCTTCGATGATCGATGGGTGGTCGGATCCCAGGTTGACGAAGACATGTGTGACGCCTGCCTGGAGTGATCGATTAGTTCCTGATCTGCTTGTCATGGTATCGGTCTTTTCCACTTACATCCCACAATGCCTCGAAGAAGGCGAACGAAGCTGTGTACATGGTTACGTTGTGATACTGTCGCTGTTCCTGGGCTCTACTGGTAGCACTCGTGGCAGAAGGAGCGTGAAATGAAACAGCCTGCTCACTTTACTCTCGGTTGCACTTAGTCATCTCGTTGCTGGCTGACCTTTCGGAAGCTGATAGATATATCATCATAACTATGGATGCTAGCTTCCGGCAAGCAGTATCGGAGGTAGATGCCCCGCCCAATGCCCATCGTTCCTTGCATTCCGTACGTGGCCGACGGTCGATTTCCGCGAGGCAGACAGCGGAACTGTGAACATGAACATAATAGAACGGTACAGTAGGAATGACATCCATGACTTTCATGACTGCGACGGCTTTCGTGATCTTGATGTCCAGGGCTAGTTGATGACACTCCTCTGCGCGCATCAACAACCTTCTGAGGCTTCCATACTGGCCGCCAAATCCACGGGTTTGCCGCGAGAGCGTTCGTTGCGACAGCAGAGGTAGTGAAGTGACAAGCCGGCCAAGGTAGTGATATACGACGAATATTGATGTCGACAGGACACAAACACGTCAACATTCACCCAGGCTGCCAAGACTGGTTTTGATTGGATGAAATGCACGGCACGCTATCTCTTGACCATTTTTGTCCTCGTCTTGGCGACTTCGATCCTCCCATACCACCCCGACCATAACTTGGCGCACACGGTCTGAGCCTGCAGTTGTACCACGGCACGACTCCGCTGGGGCTGTACATGTAGCCACCGAAGACCGTGTTGACCTTTTCCGCCATGCTCAGAGAGGCCGCAAAGGCGAATATAAGGGTTAGAATCTGCATTTTGAGAAGAACTGGCTTGATGGCCAACAAGAAGCGTGCGAACACGAAGCTGTTCAAGACTCAAACAGATCAGAATTACAGAGGCTGGCTGATATCCTGCCGAGATGTAGAGACTTTCATATCGTCCACTCGGTGTATATCAATGCTCAAAGACAAGACACTCTAACGACTCCAACCCAATTTTGACGAAGCCGGCAATGAGGCAGGCGATCTAGACTCGCGCCATTGCGGAAATGTCTCAGACAGAAGAGCGACTTCACTCTCGACACTCATCATGCATCACGATGGCACAGAAACTGCAACAAGAGGCAAAGATATTCTTGAGAAGAACTCAAGAAAAACGACAAAAAAGTGTTCCTTAGAATTCTTCTCGATAAAAAAAACCCCCACCCCAGCCACGACATCCATCCATCCATCCCTAGTTACTTCATTCTTATTAAATCCACCCAAAACACTCCTCCCGAATCCCCTTAAACCCCGAAATCACATCAATAATATCCACAAAAGCACTCCCCAACATCTTCGCAGCCGCCAAACTCTTCGCATTCAAAAGCTTCTTCGCAGCATTCGTCGCGCCCCCAGCCGCATCGATCGCACGCTTCAGCTTCAACAATTTGCCCGCCGGCATCGCCGTACTTGCCAACTCCCACGCACACTTCGCAATCTGCCACGCCGAGACCCGCTTCTCGAGCTCTGGGACGTACTCGGACGAGTGCTCGTGGATCCAAGTGGCGGTGGCTTCGTCTCCGGATTCTAGGACCGTGTCTGGGATGTGGGCTAGGAAGTCGAAAGCGGAGGCGAGGGAGATGATGTTTTCTGGAGTGGTGTCGAAGGGGAAGGGGATTGTGGAGTCACTGGTGCGAGGAGCCAGGGGATTGCGCTCGAAGGCCTGGAGAGGGTTGGCAAGGATTGCTGTGGTCATGATGGAGGCGAAAGCTGCTGTGGTGAAGAATTGCATCTTGATTGGGTGGGATTTTGGGGTTGGGATTTTCAAGATCTGGCGTGAGGATCTGTTTGCGAATTGGCTGATGGGTAGTGTTGTTGTTGTTGCTGCTGATGAACCAGGAATCGGGCGATGCTCGCAGCATTTATGTCTCCAGCGCAGCTTACTCCCTCATCTACTCACAGACCAGACTTTTGCTACTCGATACAACAAAGCCTCTTCGCCGAGCATCTCCTCTCCCAGCGCGCAGTGCATGAACACCTATAGCCGTCCTTGGGAGAGGCCTCCATCTTAACAAAGCCTTGGCTCTGCAATGCTACACTCTGCAAAATTGGGTGTCAGTAGCACTCAGGAGTGACTTAGGCATCGCTCTGCGTGACAATATGCTATATTGATCCAGCCTTGGTAGCACAAGCAAGTTGTGGAGGCGATGCACGTGGATCTTTCAGCAAGGCACGCCGTAACCAGGCGAAGCTTTGTGCTACACTCAGCCTTGGCATAGATTCCAGACTGAGTTCTGCGGCCTCATCTTCTGCTCTAGTCTCTTGAGTCCATATGCGTTGCATGAAACCGAGCGCGAGCTGAAGTTTAGAGTGCATCGAGAGCGTATGTTGGTGCTTGGGTGCGAATTACTGTACGTAACAGATACGCTCACGAGACCATCTGGACGAGATGGCGGCTCTCAAATCGATGTGGCACGTTGAACGCTTCGTCGAGAACTTTCTTTCCGAGAATTAGTCTTGTTGAGCAGGAGTCTATATCTACAGAATCAGTGGTACATTACATTACATGTCGCATATATTACCTCAATTCCCAAAAGGACATCCGTTCCTCAAAAGAATTCACCATCGTCCGAAAGGTTCTCGTCATGGAACACGAGTTGCCCAGTTCCAAGGATCTCACCCTCCATCGAAGCTACCTCAACTTGATCCTTGCCCGTCAGCCTTTGCAGAGCAGAGCGCACGTCGTGTGATCGTACAAAGGCAGGAGCGCTCGCTGGTGCTCGGCTGTCGGTCCATGCATCTAGATCCAGCGACTGAGTTTTCCGCAGAGCATGTCGCATAGTGGCGAGATGTTCCTTCATCAGCATGTGTAAAGGGAGACTCCAGCTAGGGGTCTCCATTGCAAATGTTCGGATTTCCAGTCTAGAGGAGGAAAGAGCGGCCATGACGGCTTCAAAGGCATGGGAATTCTTGATTGTAGATAGGTCTGGCTGCGGTCGGGGCAGCGAGTCGTGGACGTTTTAGGCGCTTCATCAGGGCAGTGCCTATGTCGTTCGGGTTTGCGTCATGCTTCTCGGGCTCGTCGACTATCTCGACATATTGCCGCTTCTCACTTCCTTTGATAACTGAGTCTTGACGAGTGCCAATCATAAGCTCCTGAGGGTCATCGATGGCATCCTCAACCTCTGGGTCTGCTTGAAGCCTCGCTTCTGAGTCGAGGGAATTTGAAATGGTTTCGCTGAGGATGGCCAGACGGAACAGGTCTTAGTGATGAGCATCTCGAGGTCCTTTTTCTCGACCCATCTCGAGCTGCCGAAATTCGTCGTCATGTGTCAAGCGTTGAAGAGGCACTGCCGGCAGTCCGAGGGCAACGGCTTCCGCAACATCAAGCTCAAGGATACTTGGGTCCAGGTGACGGCTGGAGTGTACTTGAGACGCTAGATACTGGGGCATGTCGGGGAAAGACTGCACCATTTCGACGTCGCTCAGTGCGTCGCTGTCAGAATCCATGATGCCTGAGCGATGTAAGTGTAGTATTTTTTGTCGGATGTTGAAAGGCTTAATGTCGGCTGGATGTTGTGTAGAAAGACGTTGCAGTATAGATTTGAAAGTGGTCGAAAACATCCTTATCCGCCTCGCATGTCTGCAGCACATGTGACCTCAATGCTTCACATGCAAAATCCGGTACCTACGTGCAAGTTTCGTTCACATGCAAACTGCGCTCACGTAATCGCTTAGGTGAGGGTAACCTTGTGCAGGATCTTGGATACTACGCCATCTGGCCGGCATTCGGGGAACTCGCCGCGCGATGTAACTCTGCGATACAGTTCTGGCAACGCTCGTTGTATCGCAGACAGTGGTGCAGTGTCAAGCGTTCAGCGCAGACCGTGCATTTCGATGTTCATTACGAGGTGCTCATTCATCGTCTTGTCGGGATCTGGGCACTTCTTCATTGCCGCAGAATCTCGGAACCAGGCCAAAGGCTGTAGTTTGAGGCATGAAGCTCTGTGGGTGCGTCAGTGTTCTTCTAAAGCAGTTCAGCTCCACAACGACAAGTCGTTATCAATACTGGAACCACGCGTAGTTTGATGCTGTACGGAGTATTGTACGGCGATCTTAGGCGACTTTCCAGAGTCGTGTAGACGCATCTCGCGTCTATTGTGTGACATGGGACGGATTCGAAGGTGGTGGACCAGAGGCATGAATTTGGTGCAGTAAAACGCTGTCGCCATTAGAAGTTGTAGAGAACTCTTCTCGTGGCGTGTATATGCCTCAGTCCCAGTCACTATCCTCCTCATCGTCTTTCTTCTTCGCGCTCTGGTATATGCCCCTTCTCGGCGCCTCTCCGGCCTCCTCATCCTTCTTTTTCAAGCGCGAGTCGTTGTGGTGCAGTGCTCCCAGTCCGAGAAGTATCTTCTCCATGTCTGCCATGGATGTCTTCACGCCATTGAGCTCTTTTAGTGTCACCAATTGCCTCTTGATCTCGCCATCCTTGTACGCCAGGACTGTTGGCGTGTTGCGGTCTGGGTATCCTTCTATGCACAAGTTCGCTTGCATCTGGCAAAACTTGATGTCGCCGAACTTCCTTGCCAATTCCCGCCACAGCTCTATCATAAGCTGTGACTCTGGATTCGTGCCGGTTGAGGAGGTGAGCAAGACAAGCACAAATGCCTTGCTCGACTCCTCCGTCACCTCCTTCGAGTACTCTGGCTTCTGCACTGGATAGACCTGGTTGTAGACGCTCGCTTGCTGCAATGTCGCGAGTTCATTCAGCCTTTTCTGCCGATACTGATCGAGGAATGCCTCATCCTCATCGTCCTCCAGCTCATCGAGCTCGTCAAGATCTTTTCCTTCCAATCTGTGCTCATGCGCCAACTCGCGTGCCTGGACCAAAGCCTCCTCGATAGCAGGCGTCGGCGATGGCGGTTTCTCTGGAATCACACCATGTTTCCGCAAAATGTCGTTCCTGAGTATCGAGACTCAGTATTGGTGGGCTAATTTAGCTTGCGCGACGTACCATTTATGGCAGAGAAGTGAAGGAAATATGTTAGAGGCAGTCCTACCATTCTGTGTCGGCATTGGGGTCGTCCACAGGGACGTTGACTGGCATGTTCATGTCCATATTCGATGTGTTGTTATTTCTGCGGACAATGCCGATATGCTTACGCGCTGGATGTGATTGAATTGTGTGTTGGTGTAGGCGGTCGTTTTGTCTTCGAGATGCGCATGCCAAGCCGAGCCAAGACTCCCTCGCGCAACGTCGCTCTTTCCCCAGAACCACGCCTTGGGATTGGGAGCAGCAGGGCCCGTGTCTTTATTGTATGGACTGGTAAAGCAGAAAATCACAGCTTCTCAGCATGGCGCAGTACAAAAAGGACGAAGACGACGCGGGCATCGTGAAGGTCGACCGGACTTCCGTCTTCCAGGAAGGTGAGCAGCTCCCCGAATGCCAGCTACACCCATATACTGACCATACCATTTCCCCTATACAGCCCGAGTCTTCAACACATCGCCTGTGTCCCCGCGAAGATGTCGAATTCTCCTCACCAAGATCGCACTGCTCCTCTTCACCGGCGAGAAGTTCCCAACGAACGAAGCCACCACCCTCTTCTTCGGCATCTCCAAACTGTTCCAGAATAAGGATGCCTCGCTCCGACAGATGGTCTACTTGGTCATCAAGGAGCTCGCGAACACCGCCGAGGATGTCATCATGGTCACCAGTAGCATCATGAAGGATACCGCAGTAGGGAGTGATGTTGTCTACCGAGCCAATGCCATTCGAGCGCTATGCCGCATAATCGACGCCAGCACCGTTCAGGCAATCGAGCGAAACATCAAGACTGCCATTGTGGACAAGACGCCTTCTGTATCCTCTGCAGCATTGGTCAGCTCATACCACCTTCTACCCATCGCCAGGGATATCGTCAGGAGATGGCAGAGCGAGACACAGGAGGCTGCAAGCGCCAAGTCCTCAGGAGGATTCATGGGCTTTGGAGGCTCGTCGCATAACTTGGCTGCTGCGAACACAAACTACATGACACAATACCATGCAATTGGTTTGCTTTACCAAATGCGCTCGCACGATCGCATGGCTTTGGTCAAGATGGTGCAGCAGTATAGTGCCGCTGGTGTCGTCAAGAGCCCGGCTGCGAGAGTCATGCTCGTGCGACTGGCAGCCAAGCTTGCTGAGGATGATCCGAGCTTGAGAAAACCAATGATGAAATTGCTCGACGAGTGGCTGCGGGACAAGAGCGAGATGGTCAACTTTGAAGCTGCCAAGGCCATTTGCGATATGCCTGACCTCACAGATGCTGAGATTGGCCAAGCCATCCACGTCCTGCAGCTCTTCCTCACATCTCCACGAGCAGTCACCAAATTCGCAGCCATCCGAATCCTCCACCAATTCGCCTCATTCAAGCCGGACGCAGTACGACAATGCAACCCAGACATCGAATCCCTCATCTCCAACTCAAACCGATCCATTGCCACATTCGCCATCACTACTCTCCTTAAGACTGGGAATGAGTCCTCAGTCGACCGGCTGATGACCCAAATCGGCACTTTCATGTCCGAAATCACCGACGAGTTCAAGGTCACAATAGTAGAGGCCATCCGAACACTTTGCCTAAAGTTTCCATCCAAGCAAGCACGGATGCTGGCTTTCTTGTCTGGTATCTTGCGTGAAGAGGGTGGCTACGACTTCAAGCGTGCAGTCGTTGAGAGCATGTTCGATTTGATCAAGTTCGTTCCAGAAAGCAAAGAGGAAGCACTTGCGCATCTTTGCGAGTTCATTGAGGATTGTGAGTTTACGAAGCTTGCAGTCCGAATATTGCACGTCTTGGGAATGGAGGGACCGAAGACCCAGCAGCCAACCAAGTACATTCGATACATCTACAACCGGGTCGTGCTGGAGAATGCGATTGTCAGAGCTGCTGCTGTCACTGCGTTGGCGAAATTCGGCGTTGGTCAGAAGGATGCAGAAGTCAAGCGCAGTGTTGGCGTTTTGCTTACCAGATGCTTGGATGACACGGACGATGAAGTTCGTGACCGTGCTGCCCTCAATCTTCGCTTGATGAAGGAGCAGGATGACGAGGTTGCCGCCAAGTTCGTGCGAAATGGTGAGCCATCTCAGTACGCATTATCTTGCCGCACGTTACTGATATCGTCTAGACTCCATGTTCTCCCTACCTGTCCTTGAAGACCAGCTTGCGCACTACGTCAATGGTGGCAGCGCAGAGGCCTTTGCGAATCCCTTTGACTTCTCAAGCGTCCCGATAGTATCACGAGAACAATCACTCGCCGAGGACCGACAAAAGAAGCTTACCACTGCCACTCCAACTCTCAAGGCGCCTACCGTTGGGCCCAAGAAGACCGATGCTTCTGCAGCACAAGTCGCCGAGACCGCCACTGCTGCCACACAAAAGTACGCTTCGCAACTGCAGGCCATTCCAGAATTCTCCTCATACGGAGGCGTGCTCAAGAGCTCACCTGTTATCGACCTCACCGAATCAGAGACCGAATACGTGGTCAGCGCCGTCAAGCATTTGTTCAAAGAGCATGTTGTGCTTCAGTTCAACATCAAGAACACGCTCGCCGACTACGTCCTTTCAGACGTCACTGTCATCTGTACACCTTCTGCCACAGACGAGGAAGAGGAGTCGCCGCTCGTTGACGATGGCTTTATCATTCCTGCCGAGCTTCTGAGGACCGATGAGCCAGGCACAGTCTACGTCTCTTTCACCAGACCCGCAGATCAACCCGTCGCAGCATCCTTTACCAACGTCCTCAAATTTACCCTCAAAGAGATGGATCCCTCAACAGGCGAGCCAGAAGAGGGTGGATACGAAGATGAGTATCAAGTCGAGGATCTCGAGCTCTCTGGTGCAGACTACGTTCTACCCGCCTTCGCTGGCTCATTTGACAACATCTTCTCAGGCCTACCTATCGACACTGAGGCATCTGAGACGTTACAGCTGTCGAATGCCAAGGCCATCACGGAAGCTGTGGAGATGCTTGTCAAGACCCTCGGCATGCAGCCTCTCGAAGGCACTGACATCGCCCTTTCCACATCGACGCACACCCTCAAGCTCTACGGCAAGTCCGTTACTGGAGGTAAAGTGGCCAGCACAGTACGGATGGCATACAGTGCCAAGTCGGGTGTGACGGTCAAGATTACCGCAAGGAGTGAAGAAGAAGGTCTTGCACAGTTGGTCGTTGCAGGTGTTGCTTGAGCTTAAATTAAAGCTGTGCAATGTTTGAGGCGTCATGGCGTCCGATTGCTGGGAGGGAGAGACTTTTGACCCAGAATAGAAAAAGTCGAGCTTAGCGGGATGGAAGGAGCTGGTGATTACATGGCGATTCTATATATCTATCGGAATGAGAATTCTTTTTGAACGATTTAGTGTACCTTTTTTTCGCCATTTTTTTTATCATGACCCCATTACAGCTGCCACCGTAAGCGCAATTTTTTCCCGCCTAGGTTTCACTACCTCGTTCGTTTCTAAATTCATGGTCGATGCTTGCTAAGAAGTGTATTATAATTTTTGAAATGCCGTTTTCGTGTAGGTAGGCAACTCTCTGCTGCTTCCGAAAGCTGAGGTTCTTGCTCAACGGCGGGATTCTCTTCTTCGTTCCCTAGAAGTGTTCACTCTCCTCTTCTTCTTCTTCCCATTCTTCTTTCCTATGCTGCCTCGATCCTTTGCTCCCAAATAAGCTGAGCGGTCGCACTTTCCGCGGCTCACCTGTCGCTTGAAGACTGAAATTATACAAGGCCGCAGGAAACTAACTGCATTGCGAGGAGGAAAATGACAACGCACTTCCATTGAAGGCATCATATCATGGACAAGTCATACTGACGCTTCTAGAGACGTTCGGATGCTGTTGTCTTTGACGTTCTTCGTGCATCAGCGTGTGTCGTTACTCGTAGTGCACGTGTCGTCGTCTCATCGTGATGGCACGAGTCAGTCGACATCTTTTCTCCCTTCACTTACAATACTTCTACTTCGCCAAGACTCCATTCCACAGGCAGGCAAAAAACAGCAGCCTAATAACTCTTCACACATTGATACAATATCAACATCAGCGAGCGTAAGATTGTTTTGTTTTCTAGAAAAGCTGGGATTTTTTTCCTTTCTTCCTCGTCCATGAATGAGACCTGAGACACCTGACACAGACACCCTTGTCTTAAGACGTCGGAGAGCCTAATTATACATGGCCAGTGCCTCGAATTACGACACAGCGATCGTCAGGACCGAGTAAAATTGTATGAAGTTGGGCTCTCAAGCAAGTATTTATCTGTATGGTTGATCCCAGAGTTTCGACGGTCATCTGGCATAGGAAAGGTGTGATGAAAGTAAATGGAGAATGTGACAAGCCAGGGAAAGCATATCTTGAAGAAGAAGAAGAAGTCAACGCTCTCCTCTTTCTTCTCTGGTCCCGTTTTGTCTCTTCTCTTCGCACATTCTGCTGGACTGGACTCGCCAAGGTACAGTAGCGCATTACATCGACGGAGACGGAGCCAAGAAGAAGAAAAAAAAAAAAGAAATCGAAGACTCACAACCATGCGAACCACAATCGCGACACTCCTGTTGCTCTCTGTAGGCAGTCTGGTAGCAGCAGACGCCTCACCCGACGACCGACCAGGCGGTGCTGCCAACATCGAGAACGCCATCACGTCCTATCTTTCGCAAACTACCCTTCCCCCGGCAATATCGTCCATCGCCGGCGCTTTAAGCTCAGCGGGCGTGACAGGACCGGTCATCATCGACATAAGCGCCACAGGAGCAGAATCCTCAGGCGCAAGACATACTGGAGACCGGACGAGAGGTTCAGAAGGTGTGGCTGCTGCAACTCCTGCTCCACAAATCTTGATGGCTGGTGCGATGGGCGCGGTGGGAGCCGCCGTCCTTGGCATGATCTGAGGGAGTGCAATCATATGTGTAGCGAAGACCCGTCACCTTAGGCTCGATTAGAGGATGTGCCTTCACGGGTAATGTGCATGAAGCGAAGGTGTTGATTGCCTGGCGTTTTTGGCTTGATCCGGTGGACTTTTGTTTGTAGCGGGATGAGATACGGCATGCTTCGATTCGCAATGTATTCATCGTTGTCTAGGAAATATCATGTCGGGAATTCTTTTGAAGGACGTCAGAGTCCGGACTTATCCAACACAAAGGGCATGATTCACATTTCATCATGTCGACAGGGCTGTCATCTTGCTCACATGCTGGCAAGAACATTTTGCCATAGTTCCCGGTAACTCTGCACCATTGATGAAGGCAGTTGAGGACGTCAAGTTTGTAGCCTACCTGTCGCATGCGAGCTGATCACGGCAGCCGCGCCGGTCTTGCCAACAGCGAGTCGTACAGTGCTCCCCATACCTATCACTGCGAGCCAGCCATCTTTGTTAGAACAGAAGCTGCAATTCCCAAGCTTCGGGGTAGCTGTCAATATCGTAAGTGTTGTGGCTTTACACCTGCGGACCATGGCGCAGCTGCTTTTTGGGGCGTTGTCGGCCGAGCTCGCTGCCAGCTAACAGCCATCACAACTGGCGATGTAGTTCCCAGCGCATGTGCTATCAAGGTCAATCCACGTCGAACATGGAACAGCTCTCGTGAAGATGAGGAGTGCAGATCCGCACCATACCGCCGAAGCTATGCAATGTTGTTAAGATGTGCGATTTTTGCCAGACTCGGTCAGTGCGTCTGTCGGCTCACGTGCAAAGAGTGAGTATTATGGTGTTGAATGTGCGGCCCGGGAGTCCAAGGCGGTGACCGGTAACAGTCGTCGACTCGTCGGTCTTCAAGAGAGGCCTGTCGATCGATGGATTGCAATCTTGACGCTCCTGCCCTGCATAGTTCTATCGTCGTGGAAAGCCCCGGAACTTGTTACGAGGGAGAGATGCCGCTGATGTTTTAGCCTCTTTGGCATTTTCTTTCTAACCTCTGCGATGGAATGTTCTTCGTGGGGGTTTGGGAACGGGCTGGAGCCAAATTGTCAGCATTACGATGTTCAGCTAGAGGGATGTCAAAAGGCTCTTCCTTGAGCTTCCGGATGCACAATGGCGTGGACTTTTCGAACACCCAGATTCCCGCCTTACATCCTCACCCGAGCAGATGGGGACAGGTAGTCTTTCCATGCCAATGTCTCTGCGACTGACATAGCCATTGTATGCTCGGTGTTGAGAGGATTGTACGATAATTGATTTTGTCTCCTAGAGAGGTTGGTATGCCTGGAAATAGGCGAGATTTAATCGGACCGAACCGGTGTCGTAGTTAGTTCGTAAAGTGCGGTTTTTCATTAAGAACGCGACTTACATAATGTAGATTTAACTAAACTTGTACTCTTGAACCTTAGCACGGTCTCTTAGCTAAATACTAAGTACTTAATTAAATTCGAGTTCTAGTGAGCTACTCATTATCCGAGGAATATATTCCGAGATACTAAGCTAAGGCCGTAGCCCCTATTTTCGCAAAATTCCACGAGGCCATTAAAGTAATTTAACATTATTTAGACGACTTTATATTACTAGAGAGTTTTCCTAAAAGGTAGGAAGGTATAGAAGAAGTAGGTAGACCTTATATGCCGAATTTTGAGCCTTTTAAACTACCTCCTTCCTCCGATTAGTTAGTTAAAAAGCTACTTTCTCATTAATTTAATGAATAGTACGTACTTAGTAAAATATATAGCTATACTAACCTAAGATAGGCCCTGTTTAACAAAATATCGTCCTTTATGAACGGGTTATGACACCGGAGCCGCTCCTCCTCCTCCTGACCGAATCAGAATAGAATACTTGCTTAACACCGACATCAACAGAAACAGACGGCCACCGATGCACATGAGTTCCAGCACCATTGACGAGCTGTCTAAGGCAAGAAAAGCCAGGTCTAGACACGTCTGCCATGTGCTTGTCATTACTTTCAGCCTCTATTCTAATCAGTGGCCATTCTTAGTCAACCTTGGCCATTTCCACGAGCTATTGAGGTCCTCGCTGTTGCGGCAGGTGTACGCTGCCTCTACGAGGCAGGAGTATACCGCCGCCTCTAGTAGATAGATATAGAGGTAGCGCTTATAGATAGAGGATTAATTATATACTTATACATTAGCTCTTATTTAGTCTAGACGTACTAACTAGTAGTACTATAGGTTCGATCTTCTTCTCGATTAAAATAAGCGATCGATACGCTTTAAACGACCGAGACCTACCCCTCCTACCTATCTACCCGGTTCTACCTAAGGTACCCGGTTCTACCTAACTCTACCTAGGCTACCCGGGCCCTAGTAAAAGAGCTCGTAACGAAATAAGGCCCTCTAAGAAGAAACTTCTATATAGATATAACGGTAAAAGCTACTTAGTAGTACTACCCTAGTATCTAGTACTACTATATAACCCCTCGTAGTTCGCGAGTACTTTCCCTTTTAGGCGATTAGGTCGATCCGACACCGACCTTACCTCCTACCCGCATTAGCACGCTCCTAGCTTCCTTTAGAGATTAGGACCGAGAGACGGAAGCTACTAACCGTAGAGGTACTCCTTACCGGAAGCTACTAACCGTAGAGGTACTCCTTACCCCCGACTAACCCCAACGCTAACTTCTATACGTCACGTTACGGGTCCGGCCTTGTAAGAGGAAGCTGCTAACCGTAGAGGCACTCCTCACCCCCGACTAACCCTAACGCTAACTTCTATACGTTACGTTACGGGTCCGGCCTTATAAGAGGCGGACGATCGTTTACCGTAGCGACGATCCCGGAAATCGACCTATATACCCTTAATTTAGTCTATAGCTTCGCCGAGTTCCTAAAGAACCCGTAGCACCTAAAGTCTATATACTATAAGCGAAGGGAATAGCTAAGCCGCTTAGTCCGAGTTATCGT
>LFZN01000224.1:0-54194 GCA_001578235.1 Pseudocercospora eumusae | reverse complement strand
GCCTATATAGAATAAGGATACTACCTAAAACGGTTTAAGGAATCCCTTACTATAGTACTTAGGAAGCTATAGAAAGAGGACTACTCCTAACTTAAGTTATACCGACTAATTATACTCTTAAATATAATAGGTAAGCTCCTAGAAAAAGTAGTAGTAAGGAGGCTTATAGAGTTCGCGGAAGAGTATAAAGTACTACCGGAGGAATAAATAGGGGGGAGAGTAAAGAGATCTACCCTAATAGCGGTCGAACTTATTACGGAGTAGATTAAACATATATAGTACTACGGAAGGAATAAAGTAGCGTTACTCCTCTTACTCGATATCTCCGGAGCATTCGATAACGTCTTATACGAGAGACTAATATACATCCTAAGGTAAAAGAGAATACTAACATAGATAGTCGAATTTATCTAATCGTTCCTAAAAGAGAGGACGACCTAACTACTCCTAGGAAAATATAAGTTAGCCCCTATCTAGATAAATACGGGAATACCCTAAGGATTAACCCTCTTACCGATTCTCTTCCTTATATTCGTCGTAGATCTCCTACCGAAGCTTAGAACGGATAGGACATTAGCATTAGGATTCGTCGATAATACTAACATCCTAGCTTAGTTAGACTTAATAGAAGAGAATTATAGAATCCTAGAAACGTAATACGAGGAGTACGAAACATAGGTATAGAAATATAGAGCTAAATTCGCGCCGGAGAAGTACTAACTAATCTACTTTAGTAAAGCGTAGACTAAATATAACATAAAAGCGCCGATTATAATCTAGGGACACCTTACTAAGCCTACCTTAGAACTACGAGTCCTAGGTATATAGCTAGACCCGAAACTAAGTTAGGGCCTATAGGTTAAGAAAGTATAGATAAGAGCTAACGCGAATAAGTAATCTATCGAAAGGCTAATAGCCTTAATATAGGGAGTAATATTCGATAAAGCGAAGACTATATATAAAGCGATCGTAAAGCCGGCTATACTATACGGGGCCTAAGTCTAGATAGTATAGGATAAGACCCCGAAGAGAATTATAGAACTACTTACTAGAGTCTAAGCCTAATGCCTAAGACGAGTTATAGGAGTATATAAATCTACCCCTACTAGGGTATTAGAAATAGAGACGGGATCGCTACTAATACACTAATACCTAAAAGGAATAAGGTACTAATACGCTATTAAAACGACCCTATACCCGGCTTAAGAAACTATTAAGGAAGCGCTTAAGAAGATCCGTAACTAAGTACCGCTAAGAAGGAGAAGGGTTTATAGATCTAAGAGAAAAGTATAAAAGAAAGAAGATCTAGCCTAAGGAATAGAGACCTTATATAAAGTATTTTAAACTATAAAGAAAAGAGAGGGAAGAAAAGGTAAAAGTATAGCGGAGGAGATAGCGAGAATATTTTAGAAAGAAGAATAAGAAGAAATACTAAGGAGAAATAGGATACTAAAAGTATTAACGACCTTTAGGAGTAATAACGATCGGATCTATAAAGATCTAAAAAGGGCGGAGGTAAGTATAGCGATATAACTACGCTCTAAGTATATCGGTCTTAAAGCCTACCTATACTAGAGAAGAGTCTTAGGGATAGAAAATAAAGTATACCTATACGGCTACCCGTCTTAAAACCTAAAATATATACTATTAGTATACGAACGATAGAGGAAAGGGAGGACTAAGTAGAGATACTAAATAAAAGAGAGGGAATACGATAAGATTATTATAAATAAAGAAGATATTAGAAGAATTATAAAATAGATTATTAGGGAGGGATACCTCGAATAATACGTACTAGCCTAAGAAATAGAGGAGTAGATAGAGAGAAGGGGGGCGGAGAAGGAGGGGAGTAAAGAGGAGGGAGTATTAGGGTAGTAGGCAAGGTAGTTAGAGGGTAACTCTATTATACTAGTATACCCTAGAAGAATTTAAACTAAAAAATAACGGAAGGAAAGAAGTAACGAGGGTAAGGGGGAGAGGTTTTTACTAGCGAGCCTAGTTTCCTTTTTATAGAATATATAGCGTTAGACCTATATAGGCCGATAGGCACCAAAATAGGTAAATGAAAGATATATATATATATATATATATATATATATAGTTATTAGATATAGAGATAAATAGTATCCTACGGTAGTACTAGAAGCGGAGGAGGAGGAGGCTCCTTATTATTTAGCTACTCGTCGGGACCTAGTTACTACTCCTCGGGTACCTCTAGGGTACCTATACCGGTTCCTTTACTACCCTCCTATAGTATCTTAGAGGAGGTAGCGGAGGCGGCGGAGCGTATAAGGCGCTTCCCTATAGTATTGGCTAGTAGCCGAGGCATTTTTCAGCTTTGGGCTAGCTAGCAACTTAGATATAAGACATGGCATCTACTAGACGAGAAGAATTATTTTTTATAACTTAGAATAGTTGTTTTTAGTATTATGAACCTACCTATAACGAGAATGATATACTCCTTCCTTCTAACGAGTTCTTCGAGTATCCGCCGAGCCTACGAGCATGAATCTCCTCTATCTTCTACCTATCGACTATAGTAGAGTATATAAGTAACCTACTCTGCTACTACCTTAAACCGCATAGTAGCTGCCCTAGTGTGTGTGTGGCTTCGAGGCAATAAATAGCTATATCACTAAAACTAGTATTCTTTAGTCCTATTCTTAGAATAGGACCGTAAAGGTAGGTCTACTAGTTAGTATAGCTTATAGTAGCTGTGAGGCGTTTGGTGCATAGGGTGTAACAATACGACTAAGCAGTGTATTCGATGACTATCGATATTACCTAAGGAACTAGAAAGTAGATCGAGTAGGAGAGGGTAGTTTATCCTATAGCGCTAAGGCGCCGGTACATCCGGGTCACCTAATAGGCACCTGCGGGGTAGCGCTAGGGTGCCTAGTGTAAGGGTGGATTCCCTTACATTATCCCCCCCTCCTAAAACGCCCTGCCCTAGGGCGTTAACGGTAGCATTTATTACGTGCGCCGCGTAGTACTAGGTACTCGTACGTTACTTTCTATTATATACGCGACTTAGTATTAGCTACGCGCACATTGTTTTACTACCGACCTATTTCTAATACCTTATAGGTATCTTTAAGGTACCTCGGCGATAGTAGTAAACATTTCTTCTAGTCTTCTAATAAACATTTCTCTTCTAACCTTAACGCTTCCTTTTCTAGTAATATTCTTATAGAGCCGTAGAACGAGGATACCTTTTATAGTAGGTAGGTATTACCGAGAAGTAGCTCGAAGCGCGTTTCTCGTTACTTCCTACCTTAGCGGACTATTAAGGAAGGTAAGTAAACTAGGTTTTAGTTTACGTATAAAGGCGCGGTAAGTAAGGTATCTTAGAAGGGTCTATACGGCGCTTCGCGGGTCCTTTTAAGAGGCTACTTCCGCTTATTAACTCCCTCTTCTATATACTAATATTAACATCTACCTCTATAGATAGGTCCCTTAGTCCCTTTAAATAGCATCCCTTACCCTTATCCTTAGCGTCTTCTAACCCTCTAGTTAATACTATGTCGACTTAGAACCCTATTAACTAAGGCGGTAACTACGACGGTAGTAGTAGTAGTAGCGCTAGCGGTCTTCCGGCCTCCGGCTCTAATAACTTCTTCGATCGTTAGCTTAACGCTATAGGGCGTAGTACTCCGACCGGTATACCGCCCTCTAGCTCGTACTATAACGAGATAGAGATAAAGTATAGTAATAACCTATTAAAACTTAGGTACTACCTCGGTTAGTAGGTCTATCCTCGTCCTAACGTCTATACGAAGGTAGAGATCTACTTAGAGTACATCCGTCGGGCTTAGAAGTTAGGTACTAATAAGATAACGTAGGCTATATAGTTAGCGCCGTACGAGAAGTACGAGATTAATAAGGATAGTAAGTATAATAACTACGTACCTAAGAAGGGCGTTCTATACCCCTTAGTAAGTACCTTCGAGGTACCTCGTAGGTCCCTCTAGGCTACCGCTAACGTTTTCTAGCTAATCCTAGAGTTATATCGCTACGCTAACCTTCTCGAGATCCTTTACGCGCGCGCTATTACTAAGGTTAGCTCGGTAGGCGCCGACGATCCTATCGCTATAAAGGCGATCGATAATTAGCGTTCCTAGGCCGATAATGTCTAGCGCGAGTATAACGTCCTTAAGTAGCATATTATTAAGACGTACCGTAATAGCGGCGTTAACCCTCTTAGTAAGTATAAGAACGAGCCGACTAACTCTAAGTAAGCCGCCTTTCGTACTAAGGCGAAGAACTCTTAGGTCCGTAATACTTAGTCCTTTAAGGCTAGTATAGGTACCGACCCTAACGACCCGACATTAAACATCGCCGCTAATAAGGAGACCGAGTATAAGTAGTATCGGGCCTTTAAGGAAACTCCTCGTTTATAGCGTCTAGTATTTATAGGCTCTAACACGGCTTAATAGTACCTCCGGGGTAGCTAGGCGGTATTAAAGAGGAGCGAGGTTATTATTATACGATACTAGTCTATCTTATTTCTACGACGTATACTTTATAAGTATTAGCCTTCCTCCTAAGGCGGCGTAGAAGGGAATAAGCGAGTAGATAGTATAAGAAATCTACTATCTTCCGGTATATATTTAACTAAGTTATACTAGCTAGTAATTCCTATAAACCCCTTTTACTCTTTCTTACTCCTACGGAGCCTCTTTAACTACCTTCGAGGTACCTAAGAAGGGCCTTAGAGGTCCTCTTTCTCCTATAGCCTCCGGTTATATTCCTTTACTAGTTTTTTCGTATAGATAAGGTCTTCTTCTAATATTATATTATTATACTCTAGTAACTATCCCTTCTATCTTACCCGATATAACCTCCCCTCCTTCGTATCCTCGTAAGATACGATAGCTTCTACCTTATACTTATCCCCTAACCCTATATCGCTCTCGTCTAAGTCCTCTACTAGTAGGGGCTAGTAGCCCTCCTTAGCCTTATACCTCTTAAGTAGTAATACGTAGAATATAGGGTATAGGCGCTTTATAGACGGCGGTAGGTTTAACTTATACGCCTAGGTACCGTAACGCTCTATTACCGTAAATAGTCCTAAGTATTTATTATCTAGCTTACGATAAGGCCTCTTAGTACGAATATTCTTTACTAATAGAAGGACGAGGTTACCGACGGCGAAGTATTTTTCCTCCGTTATCCTATCGTAGTACCTCTTCTAGAGCTCTTAGGTATATAGTAGGGACTTACGGGCCTCCTCGAAGGCCCCCTACCGATCTATTAGGAATATATACGCTTCCTCGGCTAGCTTCTAAGACTACGGGGGTACCTTACCGATACCCTCGAGGTACCCGTTAAGTAGGTATTCGTAGGCGGAAGTAATCCGAATACTATTAGGGATATTTAGCGGGATACCTAGCCTAATCTCTATCGGGGATTTACCGTTTAGCCTATCGTAAGGCTTACTATTATAAGCGAAAGCGGTAGTATAGAGGAGACGAGCCTAATTATCCTAATTCTTAGTTATAGTAGATACGAAGGTAGTTTTCTAACTCCTAGTTTATCCGTTCGGTCTACCCGTCCGACTAAGGATAGAAGGTAGTACTAAGTCATCGTTTAACCGCGAGATAGTAATAGAAGGTACTCTAGTAAGCGCTCGTAAAGATCGATCCGTAGTCGGATATTAGCTCTTTAGGCTAACCCGTATAGTAGACTACCTTATTATAGAATAGCTTAGTAAGGGAGGCGGTATCGATATTCTTAGTATACGGAATATACTTTACTATCTTCGAGAAACGGTCGACGATAACTAGGATAGAGTCGTAAACCTTCCTATTAAACCTAACGGAGGGAGGTAAGCCTATAATAAAATCCATTAATAGGCTTATCTAGGGCCTTATAGGTACCTATAAGGGCCTTAGACGGCCGTAGGGTTTATAATGCTTCGTTTTAGTCCTCTAGTATATATTATATTCGCCGATATACTTATTAACATTAGCGGTAATACTAGGCTAATAATACTTAGATACGATAACCTATATAGTCTTATAGACGCCGTAATGTCCGGCCGCGGGGTCGTCGTAGTTCCGGCGGAGGATTTCTTAACGTAGTAGAGCGAAGTTAGGTATATATACCTTTCTACCGTAACGTAAGAGTCCCTCCGAATCGAATTCCTACGGACCGCCCGACGGGGCCCGGGTAGGTACCTATAAGGTACCTATAGTATCGCTATAAGGTATATCCTCTATACTTTCCCTAGTAGGAGGAGTAGCTCCGGTTCGAATATCCTAAATAAAAGCGTCCTTTTACTAGGCGTCCCGAATAAAGTCGATAAGCGACGCCGGTAGTTCTCCGCTATAAGCCGTTTCGCCTTAGGCGGCTATAGCTACTATCGAGCGAGGTATTAGGACGTTACGGGTCCCGTTACTAGTACCTACTCCTACCTTAGTAAGGTATAGTATAGGTACGTCGTCGAGAGCGTCGTTCTACTATACCGGCTCTTCTTCTAAGAAGGCTAGGCTAGCTAATATTAAGTATTCCTCTTAGTTACCTATTAGCGAGCTATTAGGCTAAGTACCTATCCTTAGCCTTATTACTCCTAGGTACTTAGTAGGTACCTCTATAGTAGCTACTAGGTCCGGGGTAACTCCTAACTATCGCTAAAGGTTAGGTAAAAGATCCCTTAGCTCTTTTCTCTTAACTTAGTCCTTAAAGCCGTTAAAGTAGTCCGGCCGGCGAGATAGCTCGTCCGAAGGGTTTACTAAGCCCTTCTTATATTTAATAATAAAGTCGTACGCTACGAGGCGTTCGGTAATATAGGCCTATCTACTACTAAGCTCCTAGGTCGTTATAAAATACTTTAGGTTATAGTAATTAGTTAGTACCCGAATAGGGTACGAGGTACCTTCGAGGTAGTACCGCTATACCTTAAAGTATTCCGAAATAGCTATAAGCTCTTTATTAGGAGTACCGTACTAGACCTAAGGCCTAGTAAAACTCTTAGAGTAGTACGTAATAGGATACTAATACTTTTACTTAGTATTAGAGTCGTTAGGCTAAAGAAGGATACCGGCGTACGTAGCATCTAATATATTAGTAATTACTATAATAGGTAACGCTAGATCGAAATGCCGTAATACTAGCGCTTCTTAGAAGGCTTTCTTTAACGCCTAAAAGGATTCCTCCGCTTTAGGGGTCTACTAAAAGGGGCCCTTAACGACCCTCTTCTTCCTCTTTAGAGTTACTATTAAGGTACCTCCTATTAGTATCTTATTAAGAGGCCTAGCGATCTTCGAATATCCCTAAATAAAGCGACGGTAGAAGTTCGCGAAGCTTAGGAATACTTAAATATTACGGTAGTAGCGAGGTATAAGCTAGTTTTAAATAGCTTCTACCCTCTTACTATCTATTACTATACCGTCCGGAGTTACTATAAACCTAAGGAACTCGACGGTATTTATATAAAACTCGTACTTCGACGGTTTAGTATATAGCTTCTACTAACGTAAGCGCTTTAGGACTATACGAATATACTTCTCGTACTCCTCCTTACTCTATAAGTAAATAAGGATATCGTCTAGGTATACTATATAGATATTATCGATAAGGCCTACTAGCGCTTTATTAATATACGACTAGAACGTAGTAAGGGCGTTAGAGAGGCCGAACGGTGTAACTAGGTACTCGAAGAGGCTATACCGAGTCTTAAAAGCGGTCTTCTACTTATCCCCTTCGCGAATACGGAGCCGATAATAGGCGTCCTTTAAGTCTAACTTAGAGAAGATCTTAGTATTACTAAAGCGGTCTAGTAGCTTACTAATAAGTAGTAGCGGGTAACGGTTCTTTACTATAATCTTATTAAGACCTCTATAGTTAACGTATAGCCGTATAGTACCGTCCTTCTTTAGAATAAAGAGGATAGGTATACCGTAAGGGGATTTACTTAGCCTAATCTATCCTTTAGCGAGGGCGTTATCTAGGTATTTACGAAGGATCTTTAACTCCTCCTACGAGAGGTTATAGATAGGGAGTTAAGGTAGAGTCTTACCTAGTTCTAGGTTAATAATATAGTTATATTCCGAATATAGAGGGATAATGCTAGTAAGGTCGACGTTAAATATGTTAACATAGTTGCGAAAGGCGTTAGGGATACTAAGGTATATAGCCTTAGCTACGGCGATAGTATATTTATAGACTTAGCGAGGTAGGTTAGCGAGTTTAAGGTAGGGAGCGTAAAGGGTCTCGTAGCGATAGTATATAAGGACTATACTAATCTACTATAGTGCTTTAGCGTTCGGATTAATAGTCGTTAGGTCGACGTCGCTAGTAGGGTTTAGGGACGATATAGTCTCTACGAGGGTAACCTTAAGGGGGTTTCTTAGTACTATAGAGGTACCGGGTAGGTCCTCGTTATAATCGGAGTCGTTATCTTCCTTTAGTTAGCTTCCTATAAAGAAGGATCCGTCTTTAAGCTAAACCGAGACGGACCTATCGATAATAGCGGAGACTAGGAGGGATATCCGGTAAGGGGGAGGCGCCTACGAGGGACCTTATTAGTACTCCGTTAAGGAGGGTAACCGACCCTTAGTAGGTTCCGCCTAAGGGTTCTATATAAAAGTTCCTTATCGAAAAGAGATAAGCGGGTTAGTCTCCGCGAGCTAGTCCTAGCTAAGGACTAAATTATATCCCGTAAAGGTACTAGCTTAGAACGTCTAAGTAACTATACGGGCCTTTCCGTTATAGTCTCGGACTGTTAGCGTAAGTAAATAAGCCTTATAGATAGTTATCCTATTCTAATTAAGGAAGGTAACCCTCGGAGGCTCTAAGTCGAGAGGGGGAAGATTTAGGATCTTTATAACGTACTACGAATATAGATTAAGCTAAGCTCCGTAGTTAACGAGGGTAGTAAGGTACCTTATACCGTCGGTATAGGGTACCTTAACGGTAACCTTAATCCGTCGTTCTTTTCCTCTAGTATTCGGTCTTAATTATAGAGAGGAAAGAGATATAACTAGGACTTCTTATTTTCCGACTATCCTATAGCTATACTAGTAGAAGCTTCGGCTCTAAGGGGTAAAGTAGCATTAGTACTTAATACTCTATCCGGCGTACCTCCGCCGCGACTACGTCTACCTTTCTACTATCCCCTACGTCTACGCGGGCCCTTTAAAGGGGCCTACGAGGTACTTAGCGATTACTCCTAAGAGCCCGCCGATATATTCTTATCTAACGTTATTAAGTTCTTAGAACCTCGAGAAGACGAAGAATCGCCTTTCGCCTTCTTAGACGTAGCTTTAGTATCCTCGATACGATAGGCCTTATCGAATAACTCGTTAACCGTAGTAAAAGTAAGGAGCTTATTTAACCGTCTAATCTTAGTACGAATATTAGCTAGGAGTTTAGAGAAGTAGAAATCGATACGAGTAAACTCGTACGATCGATTAAGTAGAAACCCTACCTCTAGCTAGTCTTCCTATTTACGTATATAAGCGTAGAACTTTATAACGGCTTAGCCGCTATAAAAGGTTATAGCCTAAAAGGATATAGCATTCTTAGCGCGCTAGGTAGTAGGGGGTCGAATAGTATTACGAATAAGCTCTTTTAAGTTACTCTAGTTAAATACTTCGCCGCTCTCTATTAGCGCTATAGTACGTCGCTCGATAGCGGCGATAATATCCTATAGTTTAATCTTAGAAATAGACTATAATATCCTCCTAGTATTATCTAGGTCCTAGTAGTTATAGATAACGAAGCGATTTTCGTACTCGTTAGCCTACGTAAGGTATGATTAGAAGGAGAAAGTAGCGAATTTAGGAGGGTCCCTCTTAAATAGTTCGATTAACGGGTCTCGTTAGTACGGACGAGGTACCTCGGAGGTATTATCGATAGTACTTAAATTATTATTAACCGTAATTACCCTCTTCCGCTTCTTATTTAGAGGGTCGAAGATAGCGAGTACGTTAATTAAGCGCTAGCGCTTAGCTAAGTACTACTCTAGAGTAGTATCGTCCGTTACTATAGTACTAAAGTCGGTATCTAGCTATTAAATATAGAGACGGATAGTATCCTATAGTAGCGCTAAGGGCGGAGGAGGAGGATCCTTATCGTTAAACTAATCGTTAGGACCTAGCTACTACTCCTTAGGTTCCTCTAGGGTACCTAAGCCGGGTCCTTTACTACCCTCCTATTATACCTTAGAGGAAGTAGCGGAGGTAGTAGCGGAGCGGATAAGGCGTTTCCCTATAGCTATATCGCCGGAACTAGTATTCTTCGGACCTATTCTTAGAACGGAATCGTAAAGGTAGGTCTACTAATTAGTATAGCTTATAGTAGCGGCGAGGTACCTAAGAGGGACCTATAGGGCGTCGGCGGTAATACTACGAGGATAGTCGTACTTAGTATAGCTATACTCCCGTAAGATTAAGAGGTAATATACTATAAGGCGTTTAGTATATAGGGTATAATAATACGACTAAGTAGTATATTCGATAACTATCGATATTACCTAAGGAACTAGAAAGTAGATCGAGTAGGAGAGGGTAGTTTATCCTACAGCGCTGAGGCGCTAGTGCATCCGGGTTACCTAATAGGCACCTACGGGGTAGCGCTAGGGTGCCTAGTGTGAGGGTGGATTCCCTTACAGTAGCGGCGAGGTACTTAAGGGGGGCCTATAGAGTACCGGCGGCGGTACTACGAGGATAGTCGTACTTAGTATAGCTATACTCCTATAGGATTAGAGAGGTAATATACTATAAGGCGTTTAGTATATAGGGTATAATAATACGTCTAAGTAGTATATTTAATAGCTATTAAGATTACCTAAGGAACGAGAAAAATAGATCGAGTAGGAGAGGGTAGTTTATCCTAGAGCGCTAAGGCGCCGGTACATCCGAGTTACCTAATAGGCACCTGTAGGGTACCTCTAGGGTACCTATAGGGTACCTCGGAGGGGTGTATAGGGGATTCCCTTACATTACCTCTCCAATTATAATGTCTAGCCTCGCAATTCGTACTAAGCTCTCTTGAGATGTATTTTACGTTGAATGTGTAAAATTAACGTTCATATAAAGGCAGGTGTCCTACCGCCTACCGCCTACGCTCTAGCCTAGCCTAGCTCGCTTACTTAAGCGGCCTACTAGGGGGTCCCGGTTATCTCGTCTTGGCCTAGTACTATATAAACCTCCTAGTACCCTACGTTTGCATAGTACTTAGGGAAACAATCGGAAAACGAGAACGCTTACGTATCCTATCTTCTCTATCCTTCTTTACATAGCAGCACACTTGCTGTCGCTCTTAGTCATCCAAGTCATCATACTCTTGGTTTCCATCATACTGCTGTTTTCGTAGGTCTCACGTCCGTACATTGGAGTGAAAGGATCAGGTTTGCGGGACTTCTTAAAGAATCCGAGCTTTTTGGCTTTGGCCGTAGAAGGGAAAGCACTCTTTCCTGCCAAGCTGCTCTTCCTACTGTGCGAGCGACGAACGCTTCCATAACTGCTTCCCGGCGGCTGAGAAGTAGAAGCGGCCGGAGGATGCCAGGCCGTGATGGGGTGCGCTACGCTGCTCGCGTTCGACTTTGGCTGCCGTAGCGGCACATGGTTAGAGGGCTGAGTGGGAGGGAACAACGACGGAGAAGCATTGGCGGCCGCGGCGTTGCGGAATGCTTGCATGTGAGGCGGCATTCTTCGAGCGGCCGAAGTCGCCGTCATGCCGGGCACAGTTGCGGATGAACCACTGGACGACGTGGATGCTCGCGGTGGTGGCATGTGCCCAGGTGGATTAAGCAGCGAGGTGGAGTATCGGTACGGATTGGCACCGTGCGGAGTTGGGGCAAATGGTGCATGGGTATCACTAGAGGCGACTGGAGATATCACATCATCCCATGCCTCCTCACTCTGTGGTGCACCGCTGACTGAGACCTGTTCGTACGAGCTGGATGGCGGCTGTGCAATCGGACTGACGGCGTTATTCCAGTCACCATTGAGGAGGCTCGGCGGAGCATAGTTAGCGATCGGCGAGACAGCATTCGCGTTGCTATAGGCACGCTGCAGGCTTCTAGGCAGCGAGGAAAGGGAGTCAAAAGTGCCCTGACGACCGGGTGGGCCAAAACGCGTGAAGGTGTCTGTCCGAGCATCAAATGTTCCTGCTCGCGAGGGTGGACCAAGAGCATCTCGAGATGCGGGATGCGAGTCATACGCGCCATAATGCGAGTTTCGCTGCATGCTGGACGGTATCGAGCTTGGCGTCGAGACAGTGCTTTGCAATAATGTTGAGTTACGCGGTTCCTCAATGATCGTCTCGGTAGTCATTGGAAGATGTCCCGCAGCCAGATTCGCTGTGGCAGCTCGAAAGGCAAGGTCTGCGCTGAAGTTCTCGCCCACGTCTGGCGGTGCTGTATGAGGCGTTGCGGAAGAAGCACTACAGCTCGGACTTTGAGCATTCGCGTTGCCGTTCACCGTAGTGACAACAGCAGGCTTGGGACGGCTGAACACAGCAGGCGCGTCCAGTCCAGCCATCACTCTAAAACGACTGGGTAGAGGCGCATTTGGTTCCTCGGTATACTCAGGCAAAGGCAAGAAGTGTCCTGATGAGTCCACACTGACACGTTCCTGCTGTCTCTCTTCCAGCGTCTGAAATCGATGTCTCTGCGCATTCGACGCAGCTCGTTGCAGAGATGCTTGCGATCGTGGTGCGCCTTGCACGTACGGCTCCTCGAAGGCCTCAATCGCTGCTTCATTGCTCTCCTGCAGCTCCGGCAAACTGCGCGCGGCATCTGATTGAAGGCTTCCGATGGAGAGCATACTATTGCGGCTGCGACTCATGCCTGCTGCACTGATAGCTGGACTCATGCCTCGATTGGTCCGGTTGCCATGCATTGTCGCAGACCGACCGAGGATCGCCGGTCGTGCATTCAGTGCGTTGCTTCTGTTTTGGTTCACGGTCCTCCGTCTCACCAGGCTGATCGCCTCCGAGACGTCAATCTGCTCTTCTTCCAGCATTTGAGGAGGCGATTTTCCCAACGTCAAGTTGAAGGTGACGCCAGGCTGGCCAGCAAATTGCGGATCGAAATCAAACAGTATGATTCTGCCACCTTCGATCTCCTCGACGCTCTCCTCGCTGATCCCGTTCTCGGTCACGCCACCAGGGCTTGTCACGATCAGCCGGCCTTTGACCGCTGTCTTGTTGTGCAAAGGTGCAGGTAAGGATGCAGAGCTGTAGACCCATCGTGCTTCACTAAAGGGACATCCATAACCCTCATCTAGTTCGTGGTCAATACTGTGTGCCTCGACCGAAGTTGCATCCTCGTCGGCCTTATGCGGAACGATATAAAGGCGGATCGTCCTATCGTTGACGATCATCGCTACGGTGTCGCCATGCTCGTCCATGGCTGGACAGCTGTGAATCGCCGCTCCAAGACCACCGCACGTCGATAGCGGCGGTGATATGACTACTGGGAAGTCAATGGTGCCGTATTGCATATCGGCGACGTTCAGGATGCCAAACGTGTCTTCTAGTCCATTCCATGCAAACAATCGTTCATTTGCCGTTTTTCGGTCTTCTCTCATAAATGTGGCGTGGCTCGAATTCCTGATGTTCTCTGGATGCAGCAGCTCGGAGCACCAAGCTTCTCGCAACTCTTCGTGTGTAGGGAGGCCGTTTGGCTGTGAGGGAAACACGGGTACCGAAACGACGACGGTCGACGAAGCATTGATCCTCGTGGTCGTTCCCAGTAATGTTGAACCGTCTTCCGAAAAGCTTATACGGTCCATCTTCACGCATCGAACAGCTCTCCGATCTGAAGGAGTGGCGTCTGGATGCAAGGAGAAGACCTCGATACCGCCCTCATAGGCTGCGGCAAGGAGGCCTCCTGTTGGAGCCAAGGCGATGGTGCTCGTGGGAAAGTCGAGCTTGATTGTGCGTGTCCTCTTGAGCACATGTCCCAGTTCGTAGACGTTGATGGTGTGATCATCTGCCAAGATGGCGATGGTTGTGCCTTCATCAACGAGCTCCACCGCCAGTGGCCTCCGCTTCAATGCATAGTCCTGAGTGATGCCCACTGGAAGGGCGGCAGTCTGGAGCACGTACAGGCGCGCACTGTTGTACACGGCTATCCTCCTGCCTCCTGGAGATATGGAGAAGCCGAACGCTTCACCGGTGGGAAAGCCGGCGGAAGCTGTCGCGGTGTTGGAGACCAGCTTGATGACATGTATGCGCGGGCGATTTGGTTCGTCATCTTGGGCGGATTGCCAACTGTAGCGCACGCGGTCTTTCGGATGTGCGATTTGGGTGGTGGTATTGTGGGATGAGTTTCGCGTTGAAGCCCGTCGCTGCGGAGGTGTATTCATGGGCACCTTGGATATGGAACTTCGGAAATTGCTGCCATTCGAGGTCGGGGTGGAAGTAAGGGTTAAGCGTGGCGAAAGAGTGCCTTGCTGCTGTTCCGGCGTGTTGGGTGGCAAGGGGATTGGCGTGGCTCCATGTATATCTCGAAGCTCGCCCAAGTCGTCATCGTCTTCGACGTGCATTTCTTGGGCATTATTGGCCTCAGGACTCGGCCTTTCGTCTAGCTCTTCTATTTCTGGCTGACGAGGTGCGATGCTCGGTGATGGAAGGCTCGCGTGGGAGGCTTGGTCAGAGGGGATTGGCGAGACTTCGGCATCCTCCTCCCGCAGCGGTTCGTGCTCCAGCTCGGCCGTGGCATGAAGCTGCCGCTGCCGCTGCCGCTGCTGCTGCTGCAGGACTTTGACTCGCGGCTGGGCGTCGGGTTCTGTGGGCGACGAAGGCAGCGGCCAGTCGGGAGGGTTGTAGCGGGCAAAGGCAATGCCAACGCCAATGCCGTCCAGCTCCTGCCTGTCAGTCATGGCGATGGCAAAGGCGAAGGCGCGGCGTCGGTCGTCGGCATTATTATTGATGCGGTGATGGGTGGAGTTGGAGCGGTTGGAGGGTTGGATCCCTTTGATGAACTCGTCCGCTCGGAGCGTTCGTCGGCAGAACTAGGATTACGGCCCACTTCTCATACAAATTCTGTCGGTGCGTACTTATGCAAAGCGTATCTAACCAACTAGAGCGCTTAGATTTTATACAGCAGTTCGTCGGACTTAACCCAGGAGGCGGTTAAAGGGATAACAGTAGTAGATGGATGGTGTGGAGAGTGGAAGGTTGAAACGGGCATGGTGATGCAATGCGCTTCGCTATAATTAGATTTTGAGGTGGAGCTATCGAAGCACCATACAATCGATCCATGTCAGCGTTGATTCGGAAGGCGTCGCGGTGACGGTGACGGTGACGGTGACGGTGACGCAGACGAGATTCTCTGATCACACTGCTGTTCACCACGTCCTAACACCCAAGGGAAAAGCAAATAGACAACCTGGCTAGACACTCAGAACAACCTCCAAACTCTGCTTCTCAGATAGCCAAACTCTAAACTCCGATATAGATCAACCCCAGAATTCAACTACGTTGCTCGTACGGCGAAGCGCATTGCTGCGAGGGCGGAAACCGCCGAGTAGAGGGTCTGATGGGAGACAGCACGGGTTCTTGTATGCACAGAATTGCGGGTGCGTTTCATTCTCAAGCTACTCTTGGCGTATTGGTGCTTGAAATATGGTTGATCGTCTTGCAGATGTAGAGTAGATGGTTGGGCCAGGCTCTCCGGCAGTCTGCTCAGTGCTTTGTCGTGTAATCGGCAAGCATGCATTTACGACGCACACTGGTCCTCACAGGCTTCAGCGCCTGCTCCTACGCAGGCCAGTTCTTTGTAGATGCGCCTCCAGGGAATCTTGGCCCGCTAGCATTACATACCGCAATACGCTTCGCCGCACGAGTCCGGCTACTATAACGAATAGGCACGGCATCTTAACCCGTTAAGGTAGCTCGTAGAGCTAATTCTATAGTAGGCGCACTATAGCGTGTATAAGTTAGAAGTTAATAGATACGATGTAAGTTTAATACCTAAGGTAAGGTAATTAGTACTAACGCGGAGTCGTAGTCGAGTAAGTCTAAGGGCATTAGCTATAATAGGTCGTAGAAGTATAGCAAGATTACCGATACTAGTAAACTCCTTAAGAATCGATACTATACGTAGGAGGAAAAGCTAAGTAAGCATATAACGTTTAATTACCGCCTACCGATAAGTAAGGTAGATAACTATTACGACGTGTAGGTATACGACGGTAAATACTATACGGGCAAAGTAGTATAGCGTAAGTCAGTTTGTTTTATATAATAGTAGTATACGAGCTAACTAGGCTAGCTATTAGATATCGATAGAACTTATAATATCGATGTCGTTAATAGCCAGAGGTTCTATTACGCGGCGCCATGGGGCAAGTCGATCTATGTCGGCCATTGCTACTAAGTGCGTTCCAAAGTTGGTTAGGGAAATAATATTAATTAACAGTATAAAAAGGTACTGTCTTAGTATCTTCTACTACTAGATAATATAATCCTTCAACTCTCTTATCTATACTAGTAGCCTCAGTTCTATCGCCTCCATTTCTATTAGTAAAGAGTCCCTAATCTAAATCCCATGGCGCCGTATGTAGTATCTACTACTAGCTTAGTAATTAGACCTCTTATTGATAAGTAGAGGTACCTACTATACTTATAAGAGTTACTGTAAGCCTGATCAAATAGTCGTAGCTAGTCTCTATCATTGTTTTCTTTATTAGCTTCTTCTATAGTTTCTACTAAGCGGATGACCATTACTATTAAATAAGCGGCTTTGGCCCTACAGTCTAAGCCTCTAAGAGTTAGTAATAACTATAGACTAAAACTCCAGGTACAGCGGTACTAGAAGAGGTATCGTCATATACTAAACGAGTGTAATAGAAGCCTTATTGGTTAATGCCCTGTTTTTCCGACGAACGCCGCTTAGCAACGAACCGAATCGCTTCGGTGTGACACGTGAATTCGCCTCATCGTACAGCTTGCTTCTGTTTAAGCACTGAATTCCTACGCCCAACATTCACTCGGCATCGTTCTGCCGCTGCTCTGCCGCTCCGACCATCGCACGCAATCGCAATCATCGTAGCATCTCTACCATTTTTCCACCACATCACATCCATATCTTCATCTTCCCCAGGCGCCGTGCCCGCAGTGTAGATTAACAGCGAAGCGCCAAGCTGGACGAAAGCAAGGACTGGCACTCGGAGAGCAACCGCTCGTCTGATGCAGAATTTGGCGGCGGCGGCGGTGGCGGCGGTGGCGACGGGGAACACAGCAGTAGCATTATGCGGCGACTGCGCGACCTGAACCCTCTGCCATTGTTCCACCATCCGCGCTTCTCCTACCAACAATTACCCTCATTATCGGCCGATAGTCTCAACGCGATACAGCTGGATTGGTCGCAACATGGCATACCCTGGCGCGATGGAACGAGACGAAAATGCGGCCTGGGTCGCTTGTCCCTCACAAAGAGCATCGTTCTTGCCATCGTAGGAGTAATCGCAATAGCACTAATAGGAGGTGGAGGCTATCATCATCATAGAGCAAAGTTACGGAAAGAGAAGGATAAGCCGGTGCCATACTACTGGATGCATTATAATCGATTGAATGGAGTGTACAATGGGATACGGACACTAGTTGCGTATTCGCAATGGCGGCCCGAGAACGGGTATAACAAGACCGAACCGACCACATCGATCAGCTTGGAGAGCGTACACAAGAATGGGCCGCCCATGGATCCGATCACTTTCAGCCCATACCCCGACTACAGCTCGCAGCAGTACTTGTCGCAGCATCAACAGGTGCATACTTGCTACCTCGATGAAGCCGAGAAGACTGTGGTGCCCGACGTCTATGCGTACCCTGGCATACCACAACACATGTCTGAGCCATTCTATGGTGACTACAAGCTGCTTGGACTCAGTGACGAGGTTTGCTTCGAGCGATTTGGTCGATATGGACCTTACGGATATGGCTACAATGAAACGCACGGTGGGCTGGGGCCAGGCATAATCTCCGAACATTCAGGCAGCGAGAAGGCTTTCGGAAAGATGGGCTTCGTGAGATATGACAACAATACCGATTGGGGTTCTGCTCAGCAAAGGTGTGCAGAGAAGAACAAAGCTCGCTTCGCAGAAGATAAGACGAGGGGGAAGAAGCGAGTTTCGCGCCAGGCATACGTGCTGCGAAGCTGGACAGGATTCGAGTACGGCACGCATCAGATCTACGCCATTCGTGCCATGATTGCCGAGCTGGCACTAAAGTCAGCCGGCGAGTACGACGTGCACCTTCTGGTCCACGTCAAGAACAACAGCAATCCTATCTGGGCCGACCGCGGCGTGTACCAGCAGACTCTCCAAGACAACGTGCCTCGCGAGTTCTGGAACATCACGACGCTGTGGTCTGAGAAGCAGATGGAATTGTACTACCCGGACCCGTTCCCGGACAACTTTGCCAACATGGCAGGCAGCAAGCTACATGGTGTATACAGAAGCGCGCACTTTCCGCTACAATGGTTCGCACAACAGCATCCTGAATACGACCATTTCTGGAACTGGGAAATGGATATCCGGTACTCTGGCCATTACTACGATTTCAACGACAAGATTGGTAAGTGGGCCAAGATGCAGCCTCGAAAGGGCATGTGGGAGCGAGCGCGACGATTCTACATTCCCAAGTACCACGGCTCTTGGCAAAACTTCACCAACTTCGTCGAGCAGGAGACCGCCACCACCGATACTGAGAAGAACAATGTTGAGCAGAGCGGGCCTGTTCCGATTTGGGGACCCGTACAAGACTTCAAACACATGGGCATGCTCCAACCACAACCTGAAGTCCTGCCTCCCTCCACATACGAAGCAGACAACTACGAATGGGGAGTGGGTGAGGATGCCGACCTCCTCACCTTCAACCCAATCTTCGATCCTTCTCTGACGAACTGGGTGTTCAGCTGGGATATCTCAGGCTACAACCGAACACTTCCACCACCGCCCCGAAGAGCCGCCATCATCACCGTTGCACGCCTTTCGAAACGCCTGCTTGATACGATGCACAAAGAAGTATGGTTGATGAAGCACACTATGTTCCCGGAGATGTGGCCACCGACTGTCGCAATGCATCACGGATTGAAAGCAGTCTATGTGCCTCACCCAGTGTTTTTCGATCGAGACTGGGATCTAGCATACATGAACCAAGTATTCAACTATCCAACGAATACATGGGACTCACCATTCGGATGGGGTGAGCACAACCTTCTTGGAAGCTCATTCTACTACAATTCTGGCTTTTCTGGCGCGCTGTGGCGAAGATGGCTGGGGCAGTGGGAGAATGGAGAAGGTGGGAAGAGATTGGAAGAGGAGGGTACTGGCAGAATGTGTTTGAGAGGAATCTTGCACCACCCAATCAAACACGAAAAGGGGCCCGAAGGCGCGTGAGGCTGATGTTTGTTGTGCTCGCTTTGTACAGCTTTGGCTTTCTTGGATATTCGATATCACATGATGCATACCGATGGCGAGGCGTTCTAGGGCATGATAGCATTGTTCGGCGCATTGCATAGTTTGGGAATCCCATTTTGGAAACGACTATGAAGACGAGAGTAATGTACATACTATGCTGTTTCCTGAGGCTATGTAGTGTTTGTGCGCCATCGCCTGAACTCGCGAGCACAGTGCAATGGTAATGAACAGACACTCGAATACAAACTGTGTCGTGATGCACCGGCCTCAAATCCCGGTCCAGCAAAATACAAACGATCGAAGTCAAGTCCAGGTGTCTGTCATAGACGAGAAGGAGGAGGGGAACACTGCCAGGAAGCGAGTCGTTGCTGTTCAGAGAACCGTGCCACGCAAGCGACCAATACCCTCGAACCTCCGACTATCGCCGCTATGACATTGAAGTGAAGGATGCAGATTCGACAGCAGCATCCTCTACAATAGAAGCACCAAGGCCCAACACCTCCAAATTAGGAAACACGCTAACTTCTTACCTTAGTTATTAGACTTATTCGCGCAAGGCATGTAATCTCGTAGGCATGTAATCTCGGCTTTAACTTTCGGTAACTATCGAGCTAATTAGAAAGTATAGGGTAGAAAGCGAGCCTTAGCGAAGCGTCTAAGGGTAATTAGGGCGTAGGTAGGTATAATACGGATTTAGGTCGAAGGACTCGTATATTTCAACGCGTTACTATATATTTAATACTACTATTACGACGCCTATAACATGTAGAAACGATAGCGCCGAAGAAGACGAATATTTTAATCTATATATTACTACTACCGCTAGCCGATTTATATACGAACTATATCGTTAAACGTAAAAACGTATTTTACTAATACGGATTTAGCTTTAGGCGTAAATACGACGACGACTAGCGCTACTTATATACCGCCTATATCGATATAGTTATATAAGGGCCGCGTTCGTTATAACTTAGAAAGAGACGTACTAAAGTATAGGGTATATACGGGATACCCTACGGTCGGAAATACTAGTTATAGTGTCGCGTTATATTAGAGAATACTAGGCGAATACGTATCCTCTACAACTATCGATAACTTTCGACAACTTTCGAGCCTTAGAGCCTTAGAGCCGTAGATTAGCGCGCTAGCTATTATATATCGTTTAGTATATCGAAGGCCTATAGTATACGCGTCGTCGCGTCGAATAAGAACATCTTTATCGAATCTACTATACTATAACTCTCGATAACTTTCGATAACTTTCGATAACTTTCGAGCTAATTAGGAGTCGTATATCGAGGCGCTAGATAGTACGAATTACGCGCTATATCGATCGCCTATAGTATAGTACGGAGCTATCGCGTCGTACTAGAGAACATAGCCGATTCTAATACTACCTAATTCTCGGTAACTTTCGACGACTTTCGACAACTTTCGGGCTAATTAGAGCGAACGGTTATAATAGTAGATAGCTTAGCTAAGCGAGTACGGAAAGGCGACGGGCGGAAGAGGAGATCTAAGAATTATCGTAAGGCTATAGCGGTAATAGATACTACGATAGTACGCGCGCTAGATCTACGCGAAGGATATATACTAAATATAAGTAAGTCCTTATTCTAAAGGCTCTCTACTATCCGTAATAAGTATCCTCTATCGAAGCTCCGGCTCGCTATTAATAAGGCTAGGTTACCGAATAATATACTATACTAGCGTAGTATAATAGAGGCGTGTTTATATAATATGTATAAGCGCGAGCTACGTTATAAGTAAACCCGCGTACTACGTAGGTTAATATTCGGGAGCGGTAATACTCTCTTTATCGCACGTACCGGCTTTAGTAAAAGTACGATCTTCTATACGTATAGCGTACTTACGGGGTAGATTATACTATAGATTATACCGTTAACTAAGCTTAGGGATAAGTAGCTATATAATATCCGTCGGATTAGTAATATAATACATCTAGTATTAATTAGTAGTAGTACTAAGGAGTAGGATCGAGATATATATACGAAGATCGCGTAGTACGAGTATACGTATATCCTTCTTAGTCCGGAGTAAGTAGTAAGTAATAACTTTAAGCGTATATTAAAAGATCTAGTATTCGTATCTAAGATCGGGCTCGTTACTATCGATAAATGCTATACGATCCGCTAGTAGAAGGACTTCCGGCCTATATTTACTATAATCGGATAGTTACGGTTATAGCTACTACGCTATGTATATTAGTTCGCCTACTCTACGATACTAGATAATAAGGCCGAGAAGGAGGTCTTAGAGGCTAGTTTCCGAACGATAGGACCGCGTACGTACTAGACTAAGATTATCCGCACGTCTATTAATCGTACCGATATAGCTATCTACATCCGCTAAATTCCTAAAGGTAAGACGAAGAAGTAGGACCTACTAGGCTTCCTTATGAAATATGCGGTTACGGATAGGAAAGCGACGCTATAGAATATTTAGAAGGTAATCGTCTTTATCGATAGAATCGGTAGTAGCGACTCTATAGCCGAATTTATATTAGATACGCTTATACGGATAACGAAGGATATACTAGATACTAAAGATCGTTATATGTATAATAGGTACCTACTAGGATAAGAGGGTGTTTATAGCCATTATATCGCCGATATTATCTAGACTTTTAGCTTAGCGATACCGGAATAGGATAAGAATTTCCGATATACGGAGTTTAAGAAGGAGTGTTCTACGATTCGTATTATCTTTACTACGACCTCGCTTAGAATAGGAGTAAATATTCTAGATATCGAGTTAGTTGTTTATTAGGACTTTCCTATAGGCATAGATGTCGGCGATATTTAGTAGAGATTAGGTCGTAGAGGCCGTAGCGAGGGTAGGCGTAGTACCGGCATCTTATATTTACCTTACTAGGCATTCGATTATAATAATATTAAGTTATTAGGATAGGCTAAGAAGATATAACTCGCTAGACTAAGGACGAAGAAAGAGTAGGCGAAGAAGGTAGGTAGGGGTAACCGTAATTAACTCCCGCGAGACCGGTAGAATACGCGAGCTAAGGTATAGTAGATATAATAGTTATAGTTATAAGGACCCGACTCCCCTATACGCGACTTAGGCGACGAGAGTATAGTAGATAATAATAATAGTAGGGAGCTATAGAGTATAGAGGACCTAGAGCGCCGATAGAAGATGCCTATCGTATAGAGGGATATTATAAATAGCACATATTACCGTCGTAGATTTCTACTATTCTTAGGCGAAGGGAAACTTCCGAGTAGTACGTATAAGGTAGTCGTACTACTAGATTAGCTATGCTATAGTACGTATAATCCTAACGCGTTTCCGGAGGAGACATTTATTCTACCTCCGTCGCTAGTCGTACCTTCTATACTAGTAAAGGGGACTCGGTAGGATATAGCCCTACGACATCTAGAAGCCTAGTACATTAATATAGCGGAAAAGGGTAGACCTAACCGTCGTTTTCTATTACTAGCGGATACATTTATTTTAGCGTAGCTAAGATAGCGACTTACGGCTCTATACGACGAGCTAAGTTAGGATGAATTTAAATTACTAATCGACGAGGAGTTACTATATCTTATTCTAGGAATATCCGAATAAAGGCATTAGTTATAATACGGCGATAAGTTAGCGTCGTTTCTATAATTAAGTCTACTATATATTAATATAGAATAGAGACGACGTAGGGAGGAAATTAGAGCTAAGGCTACGGCGACTACTACTACGAATAAGGCGCGTAAATAAGTAGCGACTCAAGCGGCTATTAACTAGTTATACGTAACGCCTATCGAAGCGTAGGCTACTAGTAGCGAGTACGCCGCGATAGTACGCGAGTCGGATATCCGTAATAGTAATATAGCGAGGGATCTCGCCTAGAAGTAGCTCTAGCGTACTCGTAATTAATTACGGTCGCTCGAGGCTAGAGGTCGTAGTAGCCGGATAGTTAAGCCTATACCCGTATAGCGCTTATAGAAGATACCGATGCTATTATCTAGTATAAACCCCCGGCCGGCGTTCTTACCGCTAACATCTCCCGTATAACGGAGTACTATCGATATTCTAGATAGAGTATAGTAAATCCGTTCCGATGTCGATTAATTTATCGCTACGAGGCCGTAGAGTAATCCCTTCTTACCTAGTCGGTCGGAGGCGGACGCTATAGTATAGATACCTTACTCTTAGGTAGTCGTGCTAGAAACATAGCTAGATCTACCTAGCTTACTACCGGTCCTAGTATATACGTAGCCTATCGAGCTACCGCTAGAGGAGACTTAGCTAGTAGAGGAGACTTAGCTAGTAGAGGAGACTTAGCTAGTAGAGGAGACTTAGCTAGTAGAGGAGACTTAGCTACCGTTAACTTAGCGCGGTAGGAAGAGGCGTAGCGATAATAGTACGCTATAGAATATACCGTCGAAGCGGACTAGATTAAATCGTATAGCGCTCGGTAAGCTAGATCCTAATATTACGGCTAACATAGGAATAGCGTCTAGTCCTTAGTTATATACTAGGTACGGTCGTATAGTAAAATCTACGCTAAGAGGACGTGTAAGAGGTAGTCTCGACGTAGTACCGTAATATAAATGTCGCTAGCGGTTTCTAACTTTCGATAACTCTCGAGCGCTTACTTCGTCGTTATTATGTACGCGTATATACGTATATATATCTCTCGTCGGTGTAATATCGTCGATTCTAACTTTCGACAACTTTCGATAACTCTTGAGCGCTTACTTCGTCGCGTCGTTATTATATACGCGTAAGTACGTATGCCCGTCTCTCGTCGGTATAATGTCGTCTATTCTAACTTTCGATAACTTTCGATAACTCTCGAGCGCTTACTTCGTCGCGTCGTTATTATATACGCGTAAGTACGTATACCCGTCTCTCGTCGGTGTAATATCGTCGATTCTAACTTTCGATAACTTTCGAGCTAATAGAAGGTCGTATATCGAGCTATACGGCCGTAATATGTCGCGAATATAGGTACGGGTATCGGTTTTCCGCCTAAACTACTACGGTAGATACTTAATATCGGTCCCCTACTAACTTTTAGTAACTTTCGGTAACTTTCGATAACTTTCGAGCTAATACGAGGCCGTATATATAGTTATACGACGTATAGTATACGCGCGTAGGTATTCCCGCGGTATACTTAGTAGAGATACCTCTTATCGACATTTAGACTCTACCTACCCGAGTTTAGCGCTAATCTATTAGGACGTTCGCTCGTACCTTAGGATCGGTCTAGCTATTCTTAGGTTACTCGTAGGGTATACGTTTCGAGTTTATAACCGTATAGCTAAAAAGTAGGTCCTTACTATTATCGAAGTTTACTTAATTAGGGTCTATATAAACTTTCGATAACTTTCGATAACTCTCGGGCTAATTAGAGTATCTAGATCTATAACCGAGCTCTTACCTTACCTATATAGTAGAACTAGTTTCCTAAGAGTAGCGCTTACTCTATAAGGATAATAGAGCTTACTTAGGCCGTACTTCTTATAGGAGCATATTACTTTATCTAGTCTTCTCCCTCTCTTTCTTCTTTCCCTATATATATACCCTCTCGCCCTCGTCTATAATATTACCTTATATATAAAAACTACGTTACCGGTATAGGAAGTAATAAAGATAGCTACTCCGTTCTCTATATAGTAAGTAAATTAGTAGTAGTAGTCCGCGGTCTAGCTAGTTAGTATGCTAATAGTTAATTCTAGGGACCTAACTATGCGCGGTTAGATATACGTCGCCGTATAATATATCTAGCTCTAGTCTATAGTATTAATCTAGCTAACTTAACGAAGAACTCTAACCGACTAGCGCCGGCCGCTCGTCTTATGTAAATATATACTATCCTAACCCGTTCAAAGTAAGTAGCCTAACCTATATATAGCATTTAGTAGTAGCGATAGCGTATAAGCCGCCGCCGCGCTCGTTTATATATAACCCGGCCGGCACCGATAGTAGTATTAGCAATATGCTTACTATCCGCGATATAGTATCTAACGGTAGTAATAGTAGTAGTAATAGTAGTAGTAGTAGTAGTAGTAGTAGTAGTAGTAGTAGTAGTAGTAGTAGTAGTAGTAGTAGTAGTAGTAGTAGTAGTAGTAGTAGTAGTAGTAGTAGTAGTAGTAGTAGTAGTAGTAGTAGTAGTAGTAGTAGTAGTAGTAGTAGTAGTAGTAGTAGTAGTAGTAGTAGTAGTAGTAGTAGTAGTAGTAGTAGTAGTAGTGGTAGTAGTAGTAGTAGTAGTAGTAGTAGTAGTAGTAGTAGTAGTAGCAGCCGCCGCCGCCGCCGCCGCCGCCGTAGTACTATAAGTCTACCGTCCGATTCCTACTCGTCGAATAGTACGCTAATTATATTCGACATAGCGCGTAATAGTAATAGTAAGAGTAATAGTAATAGTAGACTATTCTATAAGTCCTTCGTCTAATCGATTTCGCGTATATACATCGTTAACTATATATAGCTACGACGATAACGACGACTAGAATCCGCTCCCTCTACTTAATATGTAAGTCTACCGACTATTAACGGTAGTATATCGTACTAACTATAGCATAGCTAAGACGACGACGACGACGACTAGCCCGCCGCTACTACCGCCCTATTCGTCCCGATCTTAGCTACGCTAGCGCTAGCGCTAGCTCTAGCTCTAGCTCTAGCTCTAGCTCTAGCCGTCTCCGTCCCCGTTACCGCCGCCGCCGTAGCTCTAGCTACGCTATACGTATACCCTTAGCGGGTTTAGCTAGCTACCGCGGTCTAGCTAGGCTCGGCTTACGAGCTAAATTAAGTAAATAGCGAGTAGTAGTCCGACGATACTATTACGGGTATATTTATCCTATCGTATACTAACCGTCGAATATTAAGCGCGTACTAACTACCGATATAGCTAACCTCTAGCGCGTACCGATAATTTACTATATACGCCGTATAATAGAGACCTCTCTAGGCGTACGTCGTACGTAGCTATACGACTATTACCGTACTAACGGCTTCGAATACTAAACTTACGTAGACGGTATTAAGACCTAGCTCTCGAAGCTAGGTACGGGCTATACCCGTTACCGAATTCGAGGCGTAAGTTATCCGTCGTATTCTATTCTCCGTACCGTTATACTAACTATGCCGATATAGATCTCCTATAGTTATAACGGCCTTAGTAGCTAGAAGAAGAAGAAGGAGAAGAAGGAGGAGAAGAAGGGTAGTAGCTTCAGTAGCTTTAGTAGCTTCGGTACCTTCCTAGTACTAAAGCTAGGATATAGTAGCGCTAGTACTTTAGCGTAAATAGGTACTATACTATACTATACTATTTATTTAGTATTCCTTTAGCGTTCCTTTAGCGTTTAGGCTAGTAGCCGCTACTACTACTATAAGAACTTACTATACCGGCCGTAAACTTTAGCCTCCCGATTATATTCTCTCCCTCTTACTCCTACTATCGCTCCCTTACGTCGTCGTATACGCCGATTAAACTTAAGTTAAATCTAATGTCTCGATAAACTCTATATCGTCGATAGTATTAAGGTCGACGAACTCGTCTAGCATGTCGAATATCGCTTTAGCTCTAACTCTACCGTCGGCGATAGTAGATACTATTCGCTTAGCTATACGTAGATTAAACTCCGCTACTCTAGATAATATTACCTCTATACCTACCCTTATAATATTATACGAGTCGTAGAGCTTTGTACCTATTAGATCCTATAGCTTACGCGCCTTACTAAGACTACTATTAAATAAGGTACGAGCCCGTAAGAATATGTCTAGCTACGTATTACGGATAGTATGCTCGTCCGGCATATATGTCCTAAACTCTTTCTCTATATATATACGGAGGCTACGAAGATATGTATTACTCCTATATATACGGTCGAATACGATATTAACGTCCTTCGTACTATTCTTATAGCATTTAAGCTCTATCTTATAGCTAAGATTAAGGTGCTTTAAGACTTAGATCGATAGCCTTAAACGTATTAGGCTTGCCTTTCTAATTAATAAGACTAGAGGCGAGGATAGACCGCTATAATATAGGATTATAAGCGCCGTCCGTTAAGAGCTACCGGTAATATAGCATCTCCCGTCTATAATTATGCTAAGAGGTACCGAAGAATATAGGGATTAATAGGTCGACGGACCTACGGAGCTATCTAATATCGCTATATCTAATAGTATACCGAATAGTAATAAAGAGCTCTATCTCTTAAAGGAAGCGACACATTATACGAAACTTAACGTCTTCGTAATGCCTACTATCCTAAGCGCTAGTAGTAAATACCTAAAGCCGAATATCCTTAACGAGCTAGTTAAACATCTCGCCATTAACACGTAGGCGAATATTATAGTCGATAGACTTCTACCCTTCATCGCTATCGAGTTAATCCTAATCGATATTAGTAATAGTAACCTCCTTAGAAAAGGTAGTAGACACTACGATGCCCCGTCGCTTTATCGCGGTATAGAATAAGAGTAGGATCCTAGCATTAAATATATGCTAGACTATTAGCTCTACTATATAGTACTTAATGTTATTACGGCTTATCTCTATTCGGTTCTAGGTACTATAATCGGCCTATATTAAGTACTAATATTCCTCCTCCTTTACCGAGGGTTTCTAATAAGTCCGAATAATAGTGTAAAGTAGGTTCATTTAAATATAGAACTAGGCCGGGATACTAAGTAACTACTCCCGACGGTCGAACTTACCGCGAGCGTTCTTTATCTACGACTTCATACTCCGTATTAACTCGGATGTAAGTTAATCGCTATAGATAAGGAATAGCCGATTATAGAAGTCGTCTAGAAGTAGGGACATTAGATCCGGATTAGCCTTAAAGTCTAGCTTATCCTTTATAAAGCGCTCGTATATACGCGTAGATCCTTCGATAGTACCCTTATTTTCGGGAATACTACCGGCCTACTAAAACTAGGTAGGCGAGTAGTCGGCTAGTATATCGAGTATAGGCTTAGTTAGATATTAATGTACATTACTATAGAAGGCCTCTATCTTAAATATCTTATCGACTAATTTAGCATGTACGGCGCGAATAGTATTAGTAATAATTACACGCGTTATCTATATACCGATATTATTACTACTATTAATACTAGGAGAATCGTAGATATCGTTCTCGTCTAGTATTAACATAGGTCTATATATATCCTAATATAAACTAGTCTCTAGAATAGTAGTATAGCGGACTACTTAGGCTATAGTTATAGCTAATATCTTTACCTTATAGCTAGTAACCTTATAGCGTACCTTATCTTACATGTTTATATTATTATAGTTTCCGACTAACTAAGGGTAGTAACCGAGGGCGCGTAGGGCGATCTACTACGAGTTAGTAAGTACTCTAAGTTCTCGAAAGTTCTCGAAAGTTGTCGAAAGTTGTCGATATTTGTTAGATGTTGCCGAGAGTCGTCGATAGTAGAGGTAGTAGAGATAGAGTACTTAGAGTCGGTAAATACGCGTAGGAACGAGTACTCCTATTAGCTCGAAAGTTATCGAAAGTTGTCGAGAGTTGTCGATAGTTATCGGAAGTCGCCGAGTAGATAGGAATAGTAGATAGAAGAAGAGTAGTTTATTAGATATAGACATTTAATTTATATAAATAATAGCTTAGCGATAATGTCGAAAGTTACCGAAAGCTTAAACGTATGTTAAGACTAGTTAACTAATTATACGTACCTTACTCCGCCTTACTATATTACGAAGGTCCCGGTTTATAGTATAATAACTCCTTCTAACCCTAAGCCTATAGAGTATATCTATATACCGCCGCTTCGTACTAGAGCCTTATAGGTAGATAGAGAGTAGAGAGTAGAATAGGTTAGACTTATATAGTATGCGAGAGTATAGTACTATTACGGTCGCAAAGAATGTCCGTTTTTATATAGTTATAATAGTGTCGCCCTTATACTAACTACTCTAGTAATAGCGTTAATTACTTATTAAGTCCGTAATTATTATATACTAGCTAGGTACTTCCGTCCGGATTATCTCGTACGCGGCACCAAAGTCTAACCCTTCTAAAGAGGTGCTAAATGTACTCTACTTAAACTTACTAAATAGATCGTGTTTAACGAGGACTTTTAACTCTCGTATAACATCCGTAAGTAATATAGCATAATCCTTAGAGTCGCTAATACTATTCCTATATAAAGATCTCTTAAAAGATAGCCGATCGAGGACCTTACGTAGAGCGGTACGTCGTAACTCTATAGTAGAGTATATCCTAGAATCTAATATAATGTCGCTAGTACTATAATGTCTACTCCTCTTAACCCTACTAGTAACCTAAGCCTATAGAAACTATATAATCGTCTAGTCTATACTTTTTAATTAGTCTACGAGACTCTAGAGCTTCTCTTACGTACTAGTTTATTATATACGCTATCGCCGCTACTAGCGCGGCTAAGGGTAGTTATCTAACGTCTATTCGTCGGCCTCGACGTCTACCTAGCCGTTATTCGCGTCGTTAGCGTCGTCGCTATTATCGCTACTAGTTTCGTAACTTAGGGAGGAGGTAGAAGGGTAAGGGGAGCCGTTTCTAGTAGAGTTAACGTCTATAATGCCGTAGAGAAGGCGGTCGCGCGCTAGCGGCGATAGCGTACTAGACTCGCATACGTTAGATAGTATAGTAGGTATAATCGAAAGCGCCGAGTTAGCGCTATTTAATAGTATTAAAATAGTAGCGATCGGAGGTAGTTAAGATATAGAAGTACGGTCTCGAAGTTATATTTATTCTCTTATATAAGCTAAAAAGCCTATACTATAAAGTCCGCCCTAATTACCCTTAGACTCGCTAGCGCGAATTTAAACCCTATAAAAATAGTAAGCTCCTATTAGCTCGAGAGTTGTCGAAAGTTGTCGATAGTTACCGAAAGTTACCGAAAGTTAATAAAAGTTAATTAACGCCTATTAAACACTCAAAATTCGCGCTAGTCGAGTCTGAGAACTGAGGTAACTAACTTCGCGTCGTACTTGAAGGATCACGTGATCCAATTCATGTCTCTTGTTTTTCCTAAACCCGCGCCGGGAGATGTCTGGCGATTGCGATTAATGAGGGGGATGTAATAAACGAAAAGCGGCACTGATAGACATACCAGTATTGAAGAACGAGATATAAGGCGGGCTCGAGTTCTTCAAAATCTGAAGCTACTACGTAAACACAACTCGGAATCACAATCATTTTCAACCACCAACCACGCAGCCTTTCTCATGAAACGAAAAGGCTACCCCTTCAAAGTCGAGAACGGCCCAATGCCCACCTTGCAGCCATACGAGATTCTCATCCGCACTCATGCTGTGGCAATCGATCCTTGCGACTCCATCATCCAATCCGCAGGCATCATCCAAGAAACATTCCCAGGAATCATCGGGTGCGACTTAGCAGGCCAAGTAATCTCAGTTGGCTCTGATATCAAAGCCTTCAAAGCCGGCGATCGAGTCATCGCAGCCGTATGTAGAACCAGGGCCCTTCCAAGAATATTGTGCGGCGGATGTTGGTATGATAGCGAAATTACCTGGGAATGTTCCATAGGAGAAAGGTGTTGTATTGCCGGCATGTTTGGGAACAGCTGCAACGGCGCTTTTTCACCCTAGGGAGATGGGACTGGAGTATCCGTCTCTCGAAGCAGGAAAGAAGAATGGCAAGGTTGTGTTGGTTTGGGGAGGAGCTTCAGTAGTAGGGTCTTGTGCGATTCAGATGCTGAAAGCCGTGGGATTTGAAGTCGCGGCTACGGCTTCTGAGCATAATCACAAGTACTTGAAGGAAAGAGTTGGAGTCGATGGTGGGGCTTTTGATTATAAGAAGCATGATGTGGTCGAAGATATCGTCGATGGCTTGAAGAAATCTGGGAAAGAGTTTGCGGGCGTGTTTTGCGCGATCATTGATGCTCCGACTTTGACCAAGTGCGCGAAGATCGCGGATGTTCTTGGAAAAGATGAGAAGAGTTGAGTTGTTGGGAGTGTGTTGCCTCCGGATCTGCCTTGGATTCCAAGTGCTGAGGATCTGCCGAAGGGTGTTAGGATGGCCTTCTGTCGCTTTAATGCGGATTTGCTGCCCTATTCGAAGCTGAGGTAGCGTTTTCGACAAGGAGCACTAGCATACCGACCGGCGGATGTGATCTTGCTTTCTGGCCAGTTTTCGGAGATAGTTGTCTGTCTGTTGGTCGGTTTCTGACCGATCCATCCGACGTTTCAGCTGAGACTCTATTACATAGTGTCAAGACTGTCAAGTCTCACAGGAATGGATCCGAATGGCTGCAAGATGCGAGAATAGCTTGCCTGCGAAAGCCGACCCTTTTTCTTGTAGGTTGGTATTGGTCTGCGAGGGCGTTGGTTCGTGCTCGGCAAGACATACCTGCCACACTTTCCTTATTATTATTGCTACCGAGCATGAATCTTGGTCGAATGACACAGCGCTCGCGTGCGCGCCAGCCTCGTATTGATCTTGTTCTTGTTGCAAGATAGGTGTTCAGTGCAGGGTATGTGAGGATCTCATCGAGTTCTGTGAGATACCGCCTTGTTATGTCGTTCCGCCACGTCGACTCCCAACTCCCAAGGCCAGGAAAGATGCCTGTTCCGGCTTATACGACGATTTCAAGGGTCCAAAGCCAGACCGGACGAGAGTTCAGTCTCAAAAAGTCTGCGACCATGGCCGAAAGCTCTAGAACTATGGCTGGTCGAGCACATGGCGGTGCCGGTCGGCACATGGTATCGTTGCGAGGCCCAAAATAGCGTAATTCGCAAGGATAATCTTAGATGATCTGCTAAATGATGAATCATCAACTGGCAGTAGCAGTTCGAGGCTGAGCATCCTTGTTTCCCCGTTGCTAGTCTTGGCCCTAACATGAGGCTACTGGCTTCAAGCAGTAGCAAGCTATTGTTGCTATTATCATTGAATCTGGGCTCTACAGCCGGTGATCAATCTTTGTCTGCCGCGATCGCGGTCCCTATCGCCGTTGTAGGATGTGTAATTCCTTTGGCATACCGCGAGGGCTGCTTCAAACCCATGTTCGCATCCCGAGCAATAGTACTATTGTTTACGGCATCCCACAGCGCAAATGCCCGGCTATCAACTAGCTGCGCCGGGTAAACGTACTTCCCGAGCATTTCTCTGAGTACTGACCAATCCTTAATGTATTGCTCCAACTGCAATCTCTTGAGGACGCGCATATGCTGGCTCTCGCAATGACCGGTGGTGAAGCATATAGTTAAAAGCGCCCAGAAAGCGACTTCTTCGTAGACCGTTCCAATAAGTGCGTCCGACTGCAGATGCAGCGCTTCGTTATAGACATCTTGTAGTACATTATGTCCAACTGACCCCATGGCTAGACGGAGGAATGCACAGAGGGCAAGCGCAGCTAGTCGAATATGTAGACATGCTTGGCGCACGAGAAGATCTTCCTTAATCGTTCTTGTCGCACAGTAAGAGGCCGCTAAGATGCTATCGAGGTTCCATTCGACGAGTGCTTGCTGGGTCTCGTCGACTCGTGCTATAAAAGCAGGATCGTGAAGGGTGACCGTGGATAATCTGCTCGCTAGGTGCATCAGACTCGGCAGGACCAATCTCTGCGCTCTAAGCTCTTCGAATCCGGTGGGCAGTGTGCTAGGCAGCGTGTTGGCCTCGGGCGCAGCCTTCGCTCCCGGTCTCTCAAAGACTGGCCTCTTCGATGCAAATAATGCGAGGTCATGGCCGGCGCCTAAGACAATGTCCTTAAAGGCCGACGGCAGAGTCGATTGATCCCCGACACCTCCTCGCATATTATTGACAATGGCATTCAATCCGCCCATGTGAGTATCGTACGTAGTTGCGCTACTATATTCCTTCATGGCGTTAGTATGTGCCGTAGTCCTGGCTTAAGCCACACTTACAAGCTCCCAGCCGCCCACCAACGCAATGCTCGCAATAACGGCGTCCCCGATTCCACTGGTCGCGTCTGCCTGAGCGACAGCGTCGTTAATGCTTTCAAGCGCCGTATGCTTCAGCTGATAGAGAAGCTGTGTAGAGTTAGACTGCGCTCTAGCCGCGGTGGCATGACTAGCTGAAACAAGCATTATAGCGTTGAAAAGGCACGTATCTGCTAGCGCCGTAGACCATAGCTCTGTTCGCATAGCTGCACGGCCGTGTGGTTCAAGCCTAGTGACGTTTTCCGGTAGGAAGTACCTTTCGAAGTATTCGACGATATCTGGGATCTTGGAATGCCACTTGGTGACGGGATATGGACGGTATGCTGCGTGGATGTCGCCGGTGCTCAACGAAGTGTTCGGTGACCTAGATGGACTCCGGGACCTGGGCGGATTGAGCGTATCGCCTTCTGCTCCAGCAGTCGCACTGCCCTCTGCTGTCGACGAAGAACCGGCATCACCCGGGTTGTCTGCTGGACTTCTTCTCTCGGCTAATTTCCGAGCGATGGTTCGTTTTCTCGCGGCAGCACTGGCCTTAGCAGCTTGCACACGAACCGCTCGCCTTGTCTCGCTGCTGACGCCTAGTGAAGTGCCGGCTTCGAAAGGCACAAAGGCGATGGTTGTCGGTCCACGAGGTATCGGGTCGTCTCGCTCCAAAGTAGGCGAAGGCAGCGGACTTCTCGATACAGACCCAGATGTCGGATCTCGTCGATGCTGTAGACGCTGCATGGAGCGCTGGCGAAGAGGAGGTGTCCTGATGGTCGTAGAGTGAGCTTATAAGAATCCTTCTCGCCGACTTTCGGATGAGCAACAAGAGATTGCGCAAACATATAGTAAGTACCCGACCGCCTGCAAGGCTACTAGAATAATAAGCTTTCGATCTGCCCACTAGACGCATGGGATTTGCTGCACAGATACATCGCTAGAGCCCACTCTTCGGGTTATTAGCTGGAGCGTCGCGTGTTGGTCTCCAATGTCCCTGGTGGGAACTCCACCAAACGTGAAGGAATGTCTGTAATACTACGGAGTAGCAGAAGCCACAACATGCCGGCGGATATTTTAGATGCATGTGGGTAGAGGACCTTGAAGCTCTTATTAGCTGATACCGACGAGGCTTGATGTACAGCCAGCCACAACAATGTCCAAGACGCCACGGGCCGACGCTATTGGCACGACATGAATGATCGTGCCTCATATGTCATATGATTCTTCATCGGCCACGTTGCGAAGCGAGTAGTGCCGAACATTACTTTGACATGTGTCGGGATCTGCACAGCCCATAGAACGCCGAGAGAAGGTCGGCAGCGTGTGCTTCGAATAATAATGTGTATTCGATCTTGCCTGTATTGTAGTTTGCGGTCGAGACGGTTCGAGACAGGGGACACACGTCGTTGTTGGTGACGGATATTCGCCCGCCAAGGCAACCTGGGCATAGCGGTCATTGCTCTACGCAAGCGGAAAATGGACGTTCGCTAGGTAGTTATATTGTAGAAGCCCCAGAGCCGCAGAGTCCAGGGAGGTGAAGAAGGGGGAATATCATACAAGGGGGAAGGCATGAAAAATTGACTTCAGGTTGCAGAAAGCATACATGTACTTTACAGATATCAAACATGTCATACTGGCCGCCGAGACCGGGCCCTGGCATATGCGTATTCCGCTTCGTACATCTTTCAAAAAACAGCAGGGAGAGAAAAGGCTGGAGATGCCAATCTTTTTGTGCTTCACAGTCAGATGAAAGTCCTAAGCGACCTATATATCAGTCTCCTTAAGCACCATTTGCAGACGCTGCATCTACGATGATTGTGACATCCTCATACGGCGCTGTCACGCGCTCAACCACGCGTGTCTGTACACGGCGAGCATCAGCAATGTCTCGTCAAGATCAATGGTTCCTCGCGAGCAATCCATGCGGGAAGCCGAAGGAGTCCAACAATAGAATGCGGCGACTCAGTCATCATCCAGTGGCAGCCTCACGAGCAGCAAGCCACGATGCCCTCTATATAGAACTCTGATCCTTGTAGTCCATAGGAGCAACAGGCTCGCTGGACAATATCCTTTTTCTTGTCTGTTGTGAGCTCGGGCCCGATCTACAATGAGACGCAGACCCAGCGGCAAGCAAATGGTTCGTGTCACGAGCATCATGTAGCCAAAATCAAGTGTTCCAAATCGTTCATCGCTCCCATTCAAGAGCTGATAGTCCTGTATACCCTTGCTCACTTATACAAAGCTCCGTATGCCAGGCGCCAGTTGCCGAGAAAATGATCCTATCTATTGACCAACCTCTTAGTGCAACGAATGCTATTGATGCCTTCTATCCGTCTCTTCGTTCATCATCATTAAAAGTGTAAGGGTATCTCGAGTGCAGTGCAATGCGCCATATGCCAGGATCATGTGTGTACGTGTGTGCGCGCGCGCCTTCAATCGTAAAGTCGATGCGTAGGGCAGCTTCCAGCACCCTTCTTCTTCCACCAGCCACGAATGCAGTCGCGATGGAATTTGCACCAGCACTCCATAGTGCCTAACTCATCACCCTCCTCGAATTCCTCAAAACAGATGATGCACTCCTGTGGCTCGCCATCGGCGCCAATGCAGTCTTTCTCTGTAGCTTTGGACTTGTACATGCCCCGCGGTCGAAAGCTTGTGGCGCGTGGTCGGGAGCCCTCTGGCGTGTTGCTGTCACGCTCTGGTGTGCCTGGCGCTGGCGCTGGACGCACAGATGATTGTGTGGGCGTCGATGAGAAGCGCGTGGCGATGCAGTCTTCAATGTGACGCTCACGTACCGAGTCTCCTGGTGGCATTTCTTCGCCACAGACAGGGCACTCGTCTTCCTCGCGGACTTGACGTCTTGGTCGCGACTGCTCGGGAACTTGGAGTGGCATCACTCCTTGCGATGGTCGTCTTGGATCTCCGGCACGACTGCCTGGGTTAATGAAGGAGGGGGGCGTGAATGGAGTGAAGGAGGGCGCTCCGCCGCTGCTCTGGCTGTAGCGATGACCATGATATCTAGTTGAGATGGGTGGAACAGATGCTTGCGAGGCTTGTAGGAAGTCAAGAGTGCTTGGTGCCGCTGTTTGGTAGGTGTTTGAGCGCGATCGCTGGATCGTATCACGCCGAGCAGCCTGCATCATTGCTAGTACATGAGGACTAGGTCCCAGTGAAGACTGTGCTCCCGGCTGGGAGGTGTGTCGTGCATGTGATGCGATTTGCTGACTCGCGGTTTGATTGCGCATCGCGTCCATGGCTTGCTGTCGCGCATTCATCTGGTGAAAGGCTATTTGGTCCGGCAACGGCGCTGAAGCGAGCGCAAAACTGTTGGTGGGGGGCCTCGATGGCGGTGGCGGAAGTGGTGCAATGGGTGGTGAAGCTGCTGAAGCGGCAACGTTCGTGTCTGGTGTCCACGGGTCTGGTACGCATGGGTTGCATACTCGGACAATGTCGCCTCCACCGAGCGCTGGATTGACTCTGCTCGAGGGTGACGTCGGTTGCGCAGCCTCGTCTTCCAGCAAGTATGGATTCGGTGGCTGCACAATATACTGGCGCGGTATTGTTATGCGATGCGGCGAGCATCTATTGCACACCACGCGGCCGCACTTCCTGCAATGATGTCTGCGATACAGCAAACTGAACTCCGTGTCGCAAACTGGACACTTGGTCACCTCGTTGTCTGGCTGCCACCGAGGCAATACCATGTCGCTTTCTCTTCTGCCAAATGCTGCAGCTGGTTGAGCTGGCGATGATGTCAGGTCGATGGCTGTATCTCTGCTATGCCCCGTTTGTGAGGGCGGTCTGCCGTTGTACGTTGGATATGGATATTCTCGTCGCTGCGGCTCCGACCCCGTATGTCGCCTCTTACGATCTGCACTGTCTCTGCTTTCTCTTCTGTCGGGCAGAGCCGGTCGACCATCACGAAGTGTGCCGCCAGCGGTGCGCAGGTAGTCAAGAAACGACAGTTCATCATCTTGATCGTTCGCTCGGCCGATATGAGCAGAGCCGGCGTGAGATTGGCGGTCCATGGTGCTGTGCTGGTGCTGTGCTGGTGCTGGTGCTGGCTCACAAGCCTAATGGAAAATGCTCGATCAATGCACTGCTCGTTCCCTCAGCATGTCTCCCGTGCCGTGCCGTGCTACGCCAGCGTGCCAGGAGTCACAAAGATGGTGAACATTCTGAGTGTATACGGAGTAGAGCGGGCAGGGCCGGCCGGTCACGGCAAGGAAAGTCAGATTTCTATCACACTGATCGTCAGGCTAGCGATCATCTCCAAGTCCTACTTTGCTTGAACTAGTAACTGTAGTACCTCATTGCGAAGTCGATGCATCTGTAAAAGACTATCCCTGATCCGCATTACACACTCTTCCTTCGGTGTACTGCTCTTCTGTGCTTTTGCCGGCCTTGGCAGTAGTGGATGGATGAGGAATAGTGTGTGTTTAGGTGCTTAGACCTGTGCACGTGATTGTAGGCTTCTCGGCACTTTATGCCGCCTAGTAATCACATAAAGGCCTAAACGCTACGTAAATACGTGTACTATATACTAGATATAAAGAAAACCTAACGGCTATAGGTAGATAGGTAAATAACTATAGCATAGTAAAATGTGTTTGTAGGCGGCTACGCGTGCCTACAAATGCGAGCAAAGCTTTCGCCTTACGACGCCTTAGAACCTAGCTCTTTCTACCCTACTACTAGCCGGATATCGCTAACGTCGCTATATTACTAATTTACTATACCGTCGTAGTTCTCTATGTTCCGTTACTATATCGCTATACCGTCGCCGTCGCCGTCGCTACTATGCCGTCGGTGTTATCGCTATACCGTTATAGCTATTAAAGTCGTCGACTCGTCGCCGCCGCGTCGTAATTCGTAGTCGTCGTAATTCGTACTAGTAGGTAGTCGTCGATAGAGATATAGATGTATACAGTAAGCCGTAGTATATATAGAACTAGTAGACTAACGTAATTAGTAATTACTACGGCCCTTTAAATAGCTATAATAGTAGTCTATACGTCTTAGTAGTAGTAGACTATACCTATATTATCTATATAGGTAGGTTCTTAGTACTTACGGTTCCTATTAGGGTTTTAGATAATAGCGACGACGAGGTAGAAGAATATACGGCTATTAACTAGGATTTAATTTAGACTAGTTACGTAGGAAGAAAGGTTATATAATTAGTAGGTACGTATTTAGAAGGGTTACGTAATAAGTAAGGTTACGTAATTAAGTATACGTAGTTAGAGTTTAATTTTAGACTAGTTACGTAGTTTTAAAGGTTGCGTTTTTTAGATTACATTTTTTAAGTTACGTTATTTTTTCGAGTCACGTGAATTTTTCCGAATCACGTGATTTTGGAGTCACGTGATTTTCTTTGAGTCACGTGACTTTCTTCAAGTCACGTGATTTTCTTCAAGTCACGTTTTTGAGTCAAGTCACGTGTTTTTCAAGTTACGTGTTTTCCAAGTTCCGTGTTTTTTAAGTTACGTGTTTTTCAAGTTACGTGTTTTTTCTTAGAGTCACGTGCTACCGGCTCTAGCTCCGAAAGTCTCTACTTGTAGAAATTAGCCAATCATAGGCTTAGAAACTTGAAATCCGGGGTTGGCTTAGCGTTACATATAGCTAAGTATACATTTAGTAACGTATGTAGTACCCTTATTGTTATTATAAGGCGAGCTTCGCTCGCAACTACCTAAAGCCTACAAATCGGGCGTGACGTAGGAGGATAAGTTTATCCGGAGAACGGAGATAGGGAGAACGCCCCTATAGTATATAGATAGATAGATCTTTCATTTACCTATTTTAGTGCCTATCGGCCTATATAGGTCTAATGCTATATATTATATAAAAAAGGAAACTAGGCTAGCTAGTAAAAACCTCTCCCCTTTACCCTTCCTAACTCTTACCTTACGTTATCTTTCGGTTTTACTTCCTCTAAGGTATACTAGTATTATAGGGTTACCCTCTAACTACCTTACCTACTACCCTAATACTCTCTCCTCTTTACTCCCCTTCTTCTCCGCCCCCCTTCTCTCTATCTACTCCTCTATTTCTTAGGCTAGGGCGTACTATTTAAGGTATCCCTCCCTAACTATCTATTTTATAATTCTTCTAATATCTTCTTTATTTATAATAATCTTATCGTATTTCCTCTCTTTTACTTAGTATCTTTACTCGCTCCTCCCTTTCTTCTATCGTTTATATACTAGTAGTATATATTTAGGGTTTTAAGATAGGTAGCTATATAGGTAAGCTTTACTTTCTATCCCTAGGACTCTTCTCTAGTATAGTTAGGCTCTAAGACTAATATACTCGGAGCGTAGTTATATAGCTATACTTACCTCCGCCCTTTTTAGGTCTTTATAGATCTAGTCGTTATAGCTCCTAAAGGTAGTTAAAGCTTTCGGTATTCTATTTCTTCTCGGTATTTCTACTTATTCTTCTTCCTAAAGTATTCTTACTATCTCCTCCGCTATACTTTAACCTTTTCTTCCCTCCCTTTTCTCTATAGTTTAAAATACTTTATAGAGGGTCTCTATTCCTCGGGCTAGATCCTCTTCTTTTTATACCTTCCTCTTAGGTCTATAAACCCTTCTCCTTCTTAGCGGTACTTAGTTCTAGGATTTCTCGAGCGCTTCCTTAATAGTTTTCTAAGCCGGGTATAGGGTCGTTTTAATAGCGTATTAGTACTTTATTCCCTTTAGGTATTAGTATATTAGTAGCTATCCTATCTCTATTTCTAATACCTTAGTCGGAATAGATTTATATACTCCTATAACTCTTCTTAGGTATTAAGCTTAGACTCTGTTAATCGGTCCTATAACCCTCTTCGGGGTCTTATCTTATACTACCTAGACTTAAGCCCTATATAGTATAGCCGGTTTTACAATTACTTTATATATAGTTTTCGCTTTATCGAATATTACTCCCTATATTAATGCCGTAAGTCTTTCGATAGACTACCCATTTACGTTAACTCTTATCTATACTTTCTTAACCTATAGGCCCTAGCTTAGTTTCGGGTCTAGCTATATACCTAGGACTCGTAGTTCTAAGGTAGGTTTAGTAAGGTGTCCTTAGATTATAATTAGCGCTTTTATATTATATTTAGTCTTCGCTTTACTAATGTGAGGCGTTTAGTGCACAGGGTGTAACAATACGACTAAGTAGTGTATTCGATGACTATCGATTTTACCTAAGGAACTAGAAAGTAGATCGAGTAGGAGAGGGTAGTTTATCCTATAGCGCTAAGGCGCCGGTACATCCGGGTTACCTAATAGGCACCTACGGGGTAGCGTAAGGGTACCTCTAGGGTGCCTTAGAGGGGTGTAAGGGTAGATTCCCTTATATTATCCCCCCCTCCTAAAACGCCCTACTCTAGGGTATTAACGGTAGTATTTCTTACGTACGCCGCGTAGTACTAGGTGCTCGTACGTTACTTTCTATTATATACGCGACTTAGTATTAGCTACGCGCATATTGTTTTACTACCGACCTATTTCTAATACCTTATAAGTATCTTTAAGGCACCTCGGCGATAGTAGTAAATATTTCTTCTAGTCTTCTAATAAACATTTCTCTTCTAACCTTAACGCTTCCTTCTTCTAGCGGTATTCTTATAGAGCCGTAGAACGAGGATACCTTTTATAGTAGGTAGGTATTACTAAGAAGTAGCTCGAAGCGCGTTTCTCGTTACTTCCTACCTTAGCGGACTATTAAGGAAGGTAAGTAAACTAGGTTTTAGTTTACGTATAAAGGCGCGGTATATAAGGTATCTTAGAAGGGTCTTTACGGCGCTTCGCGGGTCCTTTTAAGAGGCTATCTCCGCTTATTAACTCCTTCTTCTATATACTAATATTAATATCTACCTCCGTAGATAGGTCCCTTAGTCCCTTTAAATAGTATCCCTTACCCTTATCCTTAGCGTCTTCTAACCCTCTAGTTAATATTATATCGACTTAGAACCCTATTAACTAAGGCGGTAACTACGACGGCGGTAGTAGTAGCGGCGCTAGTAGTCTTCTAGCCTCTAGCTCTAATAACTCCTTTAATCGTTAGCTTAACGCTATAGGGCGTAGTACTCCGACTAGTATGCCGCCCTCTAGCTTATACTATAACGAGATAGAGATAAAGTATAGTAATAACCTATTAAAACTTAGGTACTACTTCGGCTAGTAGGTCTATCTTCGTCCTAACGTCCGTACGAAGGTAGAGATCTACTTAGAGTATATCCGTCGGGCTTAGAAGTTAGGTACTAATAAGATAACGTAGGCTATATAGTTAGCGCTATACGAGAAGTACGAGATTAATAAGGATAGTAAGTATAATAACTACGTACCTAAGAAGGGCGTTCTATACCCCTTAGTAAGTACCTCCGAGGTACCTCGTAGGTCCCTCTAGGCTACCGCTAACGTTTTCTAGCTAATCCCGGAGTTATATCGCTACGCTAACCTTCTCGAGATCCTTCGCTCGCGCGCCGTTACTAAGGTTAGCTTAGTAGGCGCCGACGATCCTATCGCTATAAAGGCGATCGATAATTAGCGTTCCTACGCCGATAATATTTAGCGCGAGTATAACGTCCTTAAGTAATATATTATTAAGACGTACTATAATAGTAGCGTTAACCCTCTTAGTAAGTATAAGAACGAGCCGACTAACTCTAAGTAGGCCGCCTTTCGTACTAAGGCGAAGAACTCTTAGGTCTATAATACTTAGTCCTTTAAGGCTAGTATAGGTACCGACCCTAACGACCCGACGTTTAATATTACCGCTAATAAGGAGACCGAGTATAAGTAGTATCGGGCCTTTAAGGAAACTCCTCGTTTATAGCGTCTAATATTTATAGGCTCTAATACGGCTTAATAGTACCTCTAGGGTAGCTAGGCGGTATTAAAGAGGAGCGAGGTTATTATTATACGATACTAGTCTATCTTACTTCTACGACGTATACTTTATAAGTATTAGCCTTCCTCCTAAGGCGGCGTAGAAGGGAATAAGCGAGTAGATAGTATAAGAAATCTACTATCTTCCGGTATATATTTAACTAAGTTATACTAGCTAGTAATTCCTACGAACCTCTTCTACTCTTTCTTACTCCTATAGAGCCTCTTTAACTATCTTTAAGGTACCTAAGAAGGGCCTTAGAGGTCCTCTTTCTCCTATAGCCTCTAGTTATATTCCTTTACTAGTTTTTTCGTATAGATAAGGTCTTCTTCTAATATTATATTATCGTACTCTAGTAACTATCCCTTCTATTTTACCTAATATATCCTCCCCTCCTTCGTATCCTCGTAAGATACGATAGCTTCTACTTTATACTTATCCCCTAACCCTATATCGCTCTCGTCTAAGTCCTCTACTAGTAGGGGCTAATAGCCCTCCTTAGCCTTATACTTCTTAAGTAGTAATACGTAGAATATAGGGTATAGGCGCTTTATAGACGGCGGTAGGTTTAACTTATACGCCTAGGTACTATAACGCTCTATTACCGTAAATAGTCCTAAGTATTTATTATCTAGCTTACGATAAGGCCTCTTAGTACGAATATTCTTTACCGATAGAAGGACGAGGTTACCGACGGCGAAGTATTTTTCCTCCGTTATCCTATCGTAGTACCTCTTCTAGAGCTCTTAGGTATATAGTAGGGACTTACGGGCCTCCTCGAAGGCCCCCTACCGATCTATTAGGAATATATGCGCTTCCTCGGCTAGCTTCTAAAACCGCGGGGGTACCTTACCGATACCCTCGAGGTACCCGTTAAGTAGGTATTCGTAGGTAGAAGTAATCCGAATACTATCGGGGATATTTAGCGGGATACCTAGCCTAATCTCTATCGGGGATTTACTATTTAGCCTATTATAAGGCTTACTATTATAAGCGAAAGCGGTAGTATAGAGGAGACGAGCCTAATTATCCTAATCCTAGTTATAGTAGATACGAAGGTAGTTTTCTAACTCCTAATTTATCCGTTCGGTCTACCTATCCGACTAGGGATAGAAGGTAGTACTAAGTCGTCGTTTAACCGCGAGATAGTAATAAAAGGTACTCTAATAAGCGTTCGTAAAGATCGATCCGCGGTCGGATATTAGCTCTTTAGGCTAACCTATATAGTAAACTACCTTATTATAGAATAGCTTAGTAAGGGAGGCGGCATCGATATTCTTAGTATACGGAATATACTTTACTATCTTCGAGAAACGGTCGACGATAACTAGGATAGAGTCGTAAACCTTCCTATTAAACCTAATAGAGGGAGGTAAGCCTATAATAAAGTCTATTAATAGGCTTATCTAGGGCCTCGTAGGTACCTATAAGGGCCGTAGACGGCCGTAGGGTTTATAATGTTTCGTCTTAGTCCTCTAGTATATATTATATTCGCTAATATACTTATTAATATTAGCGGTAATACTAAGCTAATAGTACTTAGATACGATAACCTATATAGTTTTATAGACGCCGTAATACCCGGCCTTAGGGTCGTCGTAGTTACGGCGGAGGATTTCTTAACGTAGTAGAGCGAAGTTAGGTATATATACCTTTCCGCCGTAACGTAAGAGCCCCTCCGAATCGAATTCCTACGGACCGCCTAACGGGGCCTAGGTAGGTACCTATAAAGCGCCTATAGCGTCGCTTTAAGGTATATCCTCTATACTTTCTCCGGTAGGAGGAGTAGCCCCGGTTCGAACGTCCTAAATAAAAGCGTCCTTTTACTAAGCGTTCCGAATAAAGTTAATAAGCGACGCCGGTAGTTCTCCGCTATAAGCCGTTTCGCCCTAGGCGGCTATAGCTACCGTCGAGCGAGGTATTAGGACGTTACGGGTCCCGTTACTAGTACCTACTCCTACCTTAGTAAGGTATAGTATAGGTACGTCGTCGAGAGCGTCGTTCTACTATACCGGCTCTTCTTCTAGGAAGGCTAAGCTAGCTAATACTAAGTATTCCTCTTAGTTACCCGTTAGCGAGCTATTAGGCTAGGTGCCTATCCTTAGCCTTATTACTCCTAGGTACCTAGTAGGTACCTCTATAGTAGCTACTAGGTCCGGGGTAACTCCTAACTATCGCTAAAGATTAGGTAAAAGATCCCTTAGCTCTTTTCTCTTAACTTAGTCCTTAAAGCCGTTAAAGTAGTCCGGCCGTCGAGATAGCCTATCCGAAGGGTTTACTAAGCCCTTCTTATATTTAATAATAAAGTCGTACGCCGCGAGGCGTTCGGTAATATAGGCCTATCTACTACTAAGCTCCTAAGTCGTTATAAAGTACTTTAGGTTATAATAATTAGTTAGTACCCGAATAGGGTACGAGGTACCTTCGAGGTAGTACCGCTATACCTTAAAGTATTCCGAGATAGCTATAAGCTCTTTATTAGGAGTACCGTACCGGACCTAAGGCCTAGTAAAACTCTTAGAGTAGTACGTAATAGGATGCTAATACTTTTACTTAGTATTAGAGTCGTTAGGCTAAAGAATAATACTAGCGTACGTAGTATCTAATATATTAGTAATTACTATAATAGGTAACGCTAGATCGAAATGCCGTAATACTAGCGCTTCTTAGAAGGCTTTCGTTAACGCCTAAAAGGATTCCTCCGCTTTAGGGGTCTACTAAAAGGGGCCCCTAACGACCCTCTTCTTTCTCTTTAGAGTTACTATTAAGGTACCTCCTACTAGCATCTTATTAAGAGGCCTAGCGATCTTCGAATATCCCTAGATAAAGCGACGGTAGAAATTCGCGAAGCCTAGGAATACTTAAATATCTCGGTAGTAGCGAGGTATAGGCTAGTTTTAAATAGCTTCTACCCTCTTACTATCTATTACTATACCGCCCGGAGTTACTATAAACCTAAGGAACTTAACGGTATTTATATAGAACTCGTACTTTAACGGTTTAGTATATAGCTTCTATTATCGTAAGCGCTCTAGGACTATACGAATATACTTCTCGTACTCCTCCTTACTCTATAAGTAAATAAGGATATCGTCTAGGTATACTATATAGATATTATCGACGAGGCTTACTAGCGCTTTATTAATATACGACTAGAACGTAGTAAGGGCGTTAGAGAGGCCGAACGGTATAACTAGATACTCGAAGAGGCTATACCGAGTCTTAAAAGCGGTCTTTTACTTATCCTCTTCGCGAATATAGAGCCGATAATAGGCGTCCTTTAGGTCTAACTTAGAGAAGATCTTAGTATTACTAAAGCGGTTTAGTAGCTTACTAATAAGTAGTAGCGGGTAACGGTTCTTTACCGTAATCTTATTAAGACCTCTATAGTTAACCTATAGCCGTATAGTACCGTCCTTCTTTAGAATAAAGAGGATAGGTATACCGTAAGGGGATTTACTTAGCTTAATCTATCCTTTAGCGAGGGCGTTATTTAGGTATTTACGAAGGATCTTTAACTCCTCCTACGAGAGGTTATAAATAGGGAGTTAAGGTAGAGTCTTACTTAGTTCTAGGTTAATAGTATAGTTATACTCTAAATAGGGAGGGATAATACTAGTAAGGTCGACGTTAAATATGTTAACATAGTCGCGAAAGGCGTCTAAGATACTAAGGTATATAGCCTTAGCTACGGTAATAGTATGTTTATAGACTTAGCGAGGTAGGTTAGCGAGTTTAAGGTAGGGAGCGTAAAGGGTCTCGTAGCGATAATATATAAGGACTATACCGATCTACTATAGTACTTCGGCGTTCGGATTAATAGTCGTTAGGTCGACGTCGCTAGCGGGGTTTAGGGACGATATAGTCTCTATAAAGATAACCTTAGGGGGGTCTCTAAGTACTATAGAGGTACTAGGTAGGTCCTCGTCGTAATCGGAGTCGTTATCTTCCTTTAGTTAGCTTCCTATAAAGAAAGATCTATCTTTAAGCTAAACCGAGACGGACCTATCGATAATAGCGGAGACTAGGAGGGATATCTAGTAAGGGGGAGGCGCCTATAAGGGACCTTATTAGTACTCCGTTAGGGAGGGTAACCGACCTATAGTAGGTTCCGTCTAAGGGTTCTATATAAAGGTTCCTCGTCGAAAAGAGATAAGCGGGTTAGTCTCCGTAAGCTAGTCCTATCCGAGGACTAAATTATATCCTATAAAGGTACTAGCCTAGAACGTCTAAGTAACCGTATAAGCTTTTCCGTTATAGTCCTAAACTATTAGCGTAAGTAAATAAGCCTTATAGATAGTTATCCTATTCTAATTAAGGAAGGTAACCCTTAAAGGCTCTAGGTCGAGAGGGGGAAGATTTAGGATCTTTATAATATACTACGAATATAGATTAAGCTAAGCTCCGTAGTTAATAAGGGTAGTAAGGTACCTTATACTATTAGTATAGAGTACCTTAACGGTAACCTTAATCCGTCGTTCTTTTCCTCTAGTATTCGGTCCTAATTATAGAGAGGAAAGAGATATAGCTAGGACTTCTTATTTTCCGACTATCTTATAGCTATACTAGTAGAAGCTTCGGCTTAGGGGGGTAAGGTAGTATTAGTACTTAATACTCTATCCGGCGTATCTCTACTACGACTACGTCTACCTTTCTACTATCCCCTACGTCTACGTAGGCCCTTTAGAGGAGCCTACGAGGTACTTAGCGATTACTCCTAAGAGCCTACCGATATATTCTTATCCGACGTTATTAAGTTCTTAGAACCTCGAGAAGACGTAGAATCGCCTTTCGCCTTCTTAGATATAGCCTCGGTATCCTCGATACGATAGGCCTTATCGAATAACTCGTCGACTATAGTAAAAGTAAGGAGCTTATTTAACTATCTAATCTTAGTACGAATATTAGCTAAGAGTTTAGAGAAGTAGAAATCGATACGAGTAAACTCGTACGATCGATTAAGCGGAAACCTTACCTCTAGCTAGTCTTCCTATTTACGTATATAAGCGTAGAACTTTATAACGGCTTAGCCGCTATAAAAGGTTATAGCTTAAAAGGATATAGTATTCTTAGCGCGCTAAGCGGTAAGGGGTTAAATAGTATTACGAATAAGCTCTTTTAAGTTACTTTAGTTAAATACTTCGCCGCTCTCCGTTAGTACTATAGTACGTCGCTTAATAGCGGCGATAATATCCTATAGTTTAATCTTAGAAATAGACTATAGCGTCCTCCTAGTATTATCTAGGTCTTAGTAATTATAGATAACGAAGCGATTCTCGTACTCGTTAGCCTACGTAAGGTACGATTAGAAGGAGAAAGTAACGAGTTTAGGAGGGTCCTTCTTAAATAGTTCGATTAATAGGTTTCGCTAGTACGGACGAGGTACCTTAGAGGTATTATCGATAGTACTTAAATTATTATTAACCGTAATTACCCTCTTCCGCTTCTTATTTAGAGGGTCGAAGATAGCGAGTACGTTAGTTAGGCGCTAGCGCTTAGCTAAATACTACTCTAGAGTAGTATCGTCCGTTACTATAGTACTAAAGTTAGTATCTAGTTATTAGATACGAAGACGGATAGTATCCTATAGTAGCGCCGGGGGCGGAGGAGGAGGATCCTTATCGTTAAACTAATCGTTAGGACCTAGCTACTACTCCTTAGGCTCCTCTAGGGTACCTAAGCCGAGTCCTTTACTACCTTCCTATTATACCTTAGAGGAGGTAGCGGAGGCGGTAGTAGAGCGGATAAGGCGTCTCCCTATAGCTATATCGCCGGAACTAGTATTCTTCGGACCTATTCTTAGAACGGAATCGTAAAGGTAGGTCTACTAATTAGTATAGCTTATAGTAGCGGCGAGGTACCTAGGAGGGACCTATAGAGCGCTAGTAGTAATATTACGAGAATAGTCGTACTTAGTACGGCTATACTCCCGTAGGATTAAGAGGTAATATACTATAAGGCGTTTAGTATATAGGGTATAATAACACGACTAAGTAGTATATTCGATAACTATCGATATTACCTAAGGAACTAGAAAGTAGATCGAGTAGGAGAGGGTAGTTTATCCTATAGCGCTAAGGCGCCGGTATATCCGGGTTACCTAATAGGTACTAGCGGGGTAGCGTAAGGGTGCCTCTAGGGTACCTCGGAGGGGGTGTGAGGGTAGATTCCCTTACATATAAGCTCTTTATTAGGGGTACCGTACCGGACCTAAGGCCTAGTAAAACTCTTAGAGTAGTACGTAATAGGATGCTAATACTTTTACTTAGTATTAGAGTCGTTAGGCTAAAGAATAATACTAGCGTACGTAGTATCTAATATATTAGTAATTACTATAATAGGTAACGCTAGATCGAAATGCCGTAATACTAGCGCTTCTTAGAAGGCTTTCGTTAACGCCTAAAAGGATTCCTCCGCTTTAGGGGTCTACTAAAAGGGGCCCCTAACGACCCTCTTCTTCCTCTTTAGAGTTACTATTAAGGTACCTCCTACTAGCATCTTATTAAGAGGCCTAGCGATCTTCGAATATCCCTAGATAAAGCGACGGTAGAAATTCGCGAAGCCTAGGAATACTTAAATATTACGGTAGTAGCGAGGTATAGGCTAGTTTTAAATAGCGTCTACCCTCTTACTATCTATTACTATACCGTCTAGAGTTACTATAAACCTAAGGAACTCGACGGTATTTATATAAAACTTATACTTCGACGGTTTAGTATATAGCTTCTAGTAACGTAAGCGCTCTAAGACTATACGAATATACTTCTCGTACTCCTCCTTACTCTATAAGTAAATAAGGATATCGTCTAGGTATACTATATAGATATTATCGACGAGGCTTACTAGCGCTTTATTAATATACGACTAGAACGTAGTAAGGGCGTTAGAGAGGCCGAACGGTATAACTAGATACTCGAAGAGGCTATACTAAGTCTTAAAAGCGGTCTTCTACTTATCGCCTTCGCGAATATAGAGCCGATAATAGGCGTCCTTTAGGTCTAACTTAGAGAAGATCTTAATATTACTAAAGCGGTTTAGTAGCTTATTAATAAGTAGTAGCGAGTAACGGTTCTTTACCGTAATCTTATTAAGACCTCTATAGTTAACGTATAGCCGTATAGTACCGTCCTTCTTTAGAATAAAGAGGATAGGTATACCGTAAGGGGATTTACTTAGCCTAATCTATCCTTTAGCGAGGGCGTTATCTAGGTATTTACGAGGGATCTTTAACTCCTCCTACGAGAGGTTATAAATAAGGAGTTAAGGTAGAGTCTTACCCGGTTCTAGGTTAATAGTATAGTTATATTCCGAATATAGAGAGATAATATTAGTAAGGTCGACGTTAAATACGTTAACATAGTTACGAAAGGCGTTAGGGATATTAAGATATATAGCCTTAGCTACGGCGATAGTATATTTATAGACTTAGCGAGGTAGGTTAGCGAGTTTAGGGTAGGGAGAGTAAAGGGTCTTATAGCGATAGTATATAAGGACTATACCGATCTACTATAGTACTTCGGCGTTTAGATTAATAGTCGTTAGGTCGACGTCGCTAGTAGGGTTTAGGGACGATATAGTCTCTACGAGGGTAACCTTAGGGGGGTTTCTAGGTACTATAGAGGTACTAAGTAAGTCCTTATCGTAATCGGAGTCGTCTTCTTTTTTTAATTAGCTTCCTATAAAGAAAGATCCATCTTTAAGCTAAACCGAGACGGACCTATCGATAATAGTAGAGACTAGGAGGGACATCTAGTAAGGGGGAGGCGCCTACGAGGGACCTTATTAGTACTCCGTTAAGGAGAGTAACTAACCCGTAGTAGGTTCCGCCTAAGGGTTCTATATAAAGGTTCCTCGCCGAAAAGAGATAAGTAGGTTAGTCTCCGTAAGCTAATCCTAGCCGAGGACTAAATTATATCCTATAAAGGTACTAGTCTAGAATGTCTAAGTAACTATATAGGCCTTTCTATCGTAGTCTCGGACCGTTAGTATAAGTAAATAAGCCTTATAGATAGTTATCCTATTCTAATTAAGGAAAGTAACCCTCGGAGGCTCTAAGTCGAGAGAGGGAAGATTTAGGATCTTTATAACGTACTATAAATATAGATTAATCTAAGCTCCGTAGTTAATAAGGGTAGTAAGGTACCTTATACTATTAGTATAGAGTACCTTAACGGTAACCTTAATCCGTCGTTCTTTTCCTCTAGTATTCGGTCCTAATTATAGAGAGGAAAGAGATATAGCTAGGACTTCTTATTTTCCGACTATCTTATAGCTATACTAGTAAAAGCTTCGGCTCTAAGGGGTAAAGTAGTATTAATACTTAATACTCTATCTAGCGTACCTCCGCCGCGACTACGTTTACTTTTCTACTAACTCCTATATCTACGCGGGCTCTTTAGAGGGGCCTACGAGGTACTTAGCGATTACTCCTAAGAGCCCGCCGATATATTCTTATCCGACGTCGTTAGGTTCTTAGAACCTCGAGAAGACGAAGAATCGCCTTTTACCTTCTTAGACGTAGCTTTAGTATCCTCGATACGATAGGCCTTATCGAATAACTCGTCGACCGTAGTAAAAGTAAGGAGCTTATTTAACTATCTAATCTTAGTACGAATATGAGCTAGGAGTTTAGAGAAGTAGAAATCGATACGAGTAAACTCGTATAATCGATTAAGCGGAAACCCTACCTCTAGCTAATCTTCCTATTTACGTATATAGATAGATAGATAGATAGATCTTTCATTTGCCTGTTTTAGTGCCTATCGGCCTATGTAGGTCTAACGCTATATGTTCTATAAAAAGGAAACTAGGCTCGCTAGTAAAAACCTCTCCTCCTTACCTTCGTTACATCTTTCCTTCCCTTATCCTTCGGTTTAACTTCCTCTAAGGTATACTAGTATTATAGCGTTTACCCTCTAACTACCTTACTTACTACCCTAATACTCCCTCCTCTTTACTCCCCTCCTTCTCCTCCCCCCTTCTCTCTATCTATTCCTCTATCTCCTAGGCTAGTACGTATTATTCGAGGTATCCCTCTCTAATAATCTATTTCGTAATTCTTCTTATATCTTCTTTATTTATAATAATTTTATCGTATTCTCTCTCTTTTATCCGGTATCTCTACTCGCTCCTCCCTTTCCTCTATCTTTTATATACTAGTAGTATATACTTAGGGTTTTAAGACGGGTAGCTATATAGGTAAGCTTTACTTTCTATTCCTAGGACTCTTCTCTAGTATAGGTAGGCTCTAAGACCGATATACTCGGAGCGTAGTTATATCGCTATACTTACTTCCGCCTTCTTTAGGTCTTTATAGATCTAGTTATTATTACTCCTAAAGGTCGTTAACGCTTTTAATATCCTATTTCTCCTCGATGTTTCTCTTTATTCTTCTTCCTAGAGTATTCTCGCTATCTCCTCCGCTATACTTTAGCCTCTTCTTCCCTCCCTTTTCTCTATAGCTTAGAATACCTTATATTAGATTTCTATTCCCCGGGCTAGATTTACTTCCTTTTAGACCTTTCTCTCGGGCCTATATACCCTTTTCCTTCTCTATGGTACTTAATCGCGGATCTTCTTAAGCGCTTCCTTAATAGTTTCCTAGGCCGGGTATAGGGTCGTTTTAATAGCGTATTAGTACCTTATTCCTTTTAGGTATTAGTATATTAGTAGCGATCCCGTCTCTATTTCTAATACCCTAGTAAGGGTAGATTTATATGCTCCCGTAACTCTCCTTAGGTATTAGGCTTAGACTCTATTAAGTAGTTCTATAATCCTCTTCGGGGTCTTATCCTATACTACCTAGACTTAGGCCCCGTATAGTATAGCCGGCTTTATAATCGCTTTATATATAGTCTTCGCTTTATCGAATATTACTCCCTATATTAAGGCCGTTAGTCTTTCGATAGATTACTTATTCGCATTAGCTCTTATCTATACTTTCTTAACCTATAGGCCCTAGCTTAGTTTCGGGTCTAGCTATATTCCTAGGACTCGTAGTTCTAGGGTAGGCTTAGTAAGGTATCCCTAGATTATAATCGGCGCTTTTATATTATATTTAGTCTTCGCTTTACTAAAGTAGATTAGTTAGTACTTCTCCGGCGCGAATTTAGCTCTATGTTTCTATACCTATATTTCGTACTCCTCGTATTACTTTTCTAGGATTCTATAGTTCTCTTCTATTAAGTCTAACTAAGCTAGGATGTTCGTATTATCGACGAATCCCGATGCTAATGTCCTATCCGTTCTAAGTTTCGGTAGGAGATCCGCGACGAATACGAGGAAGAGAATCGGTAAGAGGGTTAATCCTTAGGGTATTCCTATATTTATCTAAATAGGGGCTAACTTATATCTTCCTAGGAGTAGTTAGGTCGTCCTCTCTTTTAGGAACGATTAGATAAATTCGACTATCTATGTTAGTATTCTCTTTTACCTTAGGATATATATTAGTCTCTCGTATAAGACGTTATCGAATACTCTAGAGATATCGAGTAAGAGGAGTAACGCTACTTTATTCTTTCCGTAGTACTATATATATTTAATCTACTCCGTAATAAGCTCGACCGCTATTAGGGTAGATCTCTTTACTCTCCCTCCGATTTATTCCTCCGGTAGTACTTTATACTCTTCCGCGAACTCTATAAGCCTCCTTACTATTACTTTTTCTAGGAGCTTACCTATTATATTTAGGAGTATAATTAGTCGGTATAACTTAAGTTAGGAGTAGTCCTCTTTCTATAGCTTCCTAAGTACTATAGTAAGGGATTCCTTAAACCGTTTTAGGTAGTATCCTTATTCTATATAGGCCGTAAAGATGTTAGCTATCGCCGGGGCTAGCGTCTTATTATAGGCTTTAAGTATAATGTTATATACCCTATCTAGGCCTAGGGCTTTCTTACCTAGAAGTTTCGCTATAGTTACTATAACCTCCTTCGTATCCGTTTCTAGCTTCTATTTAGTCCTATCTATCGGCGGTTCTACTTCTACCCCTCGAATATCCGTTAGGTCGGCTTCTACGTAGCCGCCGAAGAAGTATCGTCCTAGGGCTCCCGCTTTATCCTCGTTAGTAGTATAGGTATTTCCTTACCCGTCCTTAATGTTAGGGAATTAGGGTAGTTAGTCTCTATCTTAAGTCGGTTACCTCGCCTATTTTACTATCCTCTACATGTCTTCGGGCTTTTTCGTAAGTATCCCTACCGTAGATCTCTACTCCTATATCTTATCTCTCTTAATCTATTTCTTCTTTTCTTAGGTAGCCCTATAGTATGCGTCCTAGTCCTCTTAGGAGTACGTAGTAGTCTACTTCCTCCTTACCTTTCTTACTTCCTTTACTTTCTCCGTATATTCCTCCGTCTAGTATAGTTACTAGTACTTAGATAGATTACTCGAGGGTACCGTTACTTCTATAGCTTCTTATATAGCCCGGATTAGATGTTCTACTACTCTCTCGATGTCGTCCTAGTTCCTAAGGTCTCTCGCCGCTATTTCCTAGGCTCTCGGTTCTAGTAATCTATTAGTCTCTTCCTAGTTAGCCCTCTTCTAGTTTAGTTTCGCTTCGGGTTCTTATTCCTAGGTAGCCTATAGGTCGATCTCCGTCTAAATCGGTAGGTAGTCTAACGAGGATTCTATGTCTATATTTACTATATATTTTCGAACCCTTTCCCTAATTACTCGGGTTACGAAGCATAGGTCGATTATGCTTTTACTAGATCTCGCTTCCTACGTCGTTAGTCCCTTTAGGGTTACTATCTCTATTCCTTCCCTTTCTATTACGTCGATTAATCTTCCCGCTAGGTAGTAGTATACCGGTGTAAAGTCGGATCCCTAGAGTAGGTAGTAGAGGTTAAAGTCTCCGACTATTACCTACTATCGATCGTCCTATATCATCGTTAGGATCCTTACTAGAGTATTAAGTTAGGTGCTACTTCTTAATTCCGGCGGTAGGTTATAGATATAGTAGATCTTTATCGGGCCTTAAGCGGTATGTATCCTTATTATAGTCGAGTCCCCGTCCTCTTAGTCTATAG
>LFZN01000223.1:100174-118560 GCA_001578235.1 Pseudocercospora eumusae | reverse complement strand
TCCTTACGGTAGGGGGGGGGGGGGGAGTCTCCTCCTCCCTTTATCTCTTATTTAGGTTATATGTTCTTTATCGGTTTAGCTCGTCCTATTCGGGGGTATAGTACCTCTACGGCGAGGTCGTTTTAGCCTCCCTCGCTCTCTCTTAGGCTCTAATTCTTACTAGGCATTCCTTAGCCTAAGAGGGGTACTTTCTTCCGTAGTTTATATACCTCGTATTTTCTTTCGGTTCTATATACTCCTTTACCTAGTATCCTTATGCATAGTAGGAGCACGTGTTTATAGTCTTTAGGTACCTTGCTACTAGGTATCCGTATTACTAGTACTTATAGTACTATAGGATCCTATAGGTATTTATATAGATTTCTATATCTATCCTTTCGTAGTCCTAGAAGAGTCCCCTTTCTAGGAGTATGTTAGCCTATTCTATACTTCCTACCTATACGATAAGTAATAACCTCGTCTTCTTATCCTCGATCTTTCTTTTAACCTATACTACCTTAGTAATTTAGATCCCTAGGCATGTGTATTAGTTTTCCTTTTAAAGCTAGGTAATGTTATCTTATATTTTAAATGTTCTAGTTATACCGTAGGCTATAACTATAAACTACTAGCGCGAGACCTTCGCTATCTTTCTAATCTTTATTATCTACTCCTTCTAGGTTTTAAGCTTCTTTATATCCCCTTCCGCTACCGTGTAGAGCTTAACTACTCCGCGTCTATCTTTCTTTACCCCTATAATCTCTTTTATCCCTATCTTTTAGACGATTTCTTTCCCTATTATCTTATCGAGGTCCTCTTATTCTTAGGGGTCTATAATGTAGACCTTAATAGCTATCTTCTTCTCCTTTAGACTAGCTACCTTCGCCTATATGCCTTAGTTAGTTCTCGGGGCTAGAAGAGCCCCCTTCTATACCTTTACCGTAGCCGTTCCTACTACCTTATCTACTATTATCCTTATGTCGTTCTTTAGTACTTTTAGCCCTCCTAAGAGTTCTACTATTATTATCTTTAGCGCTCTTTCCGGAACCTCCCTATCGGCCGCTATTACTATCTCCTACGCCCTCTTACACGTTTCCCTCTACTCGCTTCCTTCGCCCGGGGGCCTCGTCGTCGTCGCCGTCGTCGTCGCTATCTCTTCTTTTCCCGTAGTACTATAATACTACTTAGGTCTATATAGCTACTACGGAGCTAACGACTACTTATTCGCTAGCTACTCTCTTATCGTAGCGAAGGAGGCCCGAAAAGCGAACCGCATACGCCTCGCGGCGATCGCTACGAGCGATAATACTAGCGTAACCTTATCTAACGGAGGTATCGCCGTTAACTCGGAAAACTAGTCGTCCTTAAGTAAAGTCGCGCTCGAGGACTACCCGTTTATTAGTATCTAGTCCCTAAATATAATCGATAGCATCCTACGAAATAGCATTACGATAATTACGATCTAACTTCCTCTATAGCCCGTACGTACCTATTACGACTACATCTTAATAACTATTCTAGTAACGACGTAACGCCTATGCGGCTTAGCTCTACGGCCTTAAAGAGAGATAATATTAAACTTATTCCGGACGAGGACTATCTCGTCCTTTCTTATAACATATCCTTGTCTACTTCGATAGCCGTTAAATCTAAATACATTGTTAATTATAGCTATACTAGTTTCGCTTATATAGATACTAACTACGCGTATAAATATTAATTTCCTATCTATAACAACCGCTCGCCCGTTAGAAGCCTTCGACGGTATAGTAGTACCCGACGTTACCTAGGTCGCGGTCGCTACGCTCGACATTAACGGATACTACGAATACCTTCGCTTCTACCTTACCCGATTAGGGCACTACCTAGTAATCCTTAGTATGCTATAGCTTAAACTATACGACCCGCGGCTACTCTAGAGCTAAAACACCCTACTATTCGAATTAAGCTTCTATCTTAACTAATGTAATACCGATTACGTAGTAGTCCGCGTATGCGGTACTATATCTAAAGAACCTACCTCTACTAAAGTAACTACCTCTATAGATAGAGAAGTAATAAGACCGCGGCTTACCGAGTTTAAGCGAGGCATATCGCGCTATACTAAGTACCGTGTTACCGGACGTAGACTACCTTTACCGACGGCCCTATTACCGTTCGCTAACGATAGTTACGACGATCTACCCGTTCCCCTTAACCTAGACCCTCTATCGCATACTTTAGCCGATACTTCTATAGCTATAGACGTTTAGCATATATATTCGAGCTAACGGAGGTACTTATTAGTGTTAGCGCTACGTCGAGCGCAAGGTAGGCCTATGTAGCATAAAAGCCGAGACCTTCGATACTTTAACTCGATAGCGAGGGAGTTATATCTTCGCTACCCCGCTCCGAGATGTTAAATAGGCTATAGTAGCGGAAGAGTAGGCTATCGACCTATTAACTAAGATACCGCATAAGTAGCACGACCTTAGCGACGTGTTTTTAAAGAAAGGTACCTCCTACCTCCCGCCGCATCGTGCCTACGACTATAAGATTAAGACCCTACCCGGAAAGGAACCTACCTACGGTCTACTCTATAGTATGTCTTACGAAGAATTAGAGGTTCTAAGGGACTACCTAAAGGATAATCTCGAGAAGGACTTTATCCGCTCGTCCTCGTTACCTACCTTATTACCGGTGCTATTCGTAAAGAAGCCTAGAGGCGGCCTCCGCTTCCACGTTAACTACCGAAAACTAAATAAGATTACACGTAAGAACGTATATCCTATTCCTTTAATATAGGAGACTCTCTCGCGGCTAAGCCGAGCCGTAGTCTATACTAAACTAGATATTATCTCGGCCTTTAATAGGCTCAAGGTAGCCGAAGGCTACGAATAGAAGACCGCTTTTAAGACCCGGTATAGCTTATACGAATACCTAGTTATACCCTTCGGACTCGCGAATGCTCCTTCATCCTTCTAACACTACATTAATAACGCCTTAGGACCGTATCTCGACTCTTTCTATACCGCCTATCTAGACGATGTCCTAATCTACTCTAATTCGTACGCCGAATATAATGTATACGTACGAAAACTCTTAGAGGCCCTACGCGCCGCTAGCCTCTAGGCTAACATTAGTAGATCCGAGTTTAAGGTTATAAGCGTTAAATATCTCGGGTTAGTCGTAACTACTCAAGGCATACGCATAGATCCCGATAAAGTTAACTTAGTCCTATACTAGCCGTCGCCGAGGAACTTAAAGGATGTCTAAGGCTTCCTCGGCTTCGCGAACTTCTACCGGAGGTTTATTAAAGGATTCTTACGCCTCGTACGACTACTTACCGAGCTAATAAAGAAGAAGGATTCTTATAGAAAACCGATCCCCTTTACGTGGACTACGGCGGCATAAGTCGCGTTCGATAAGCTAAAAGTAGCGTTCTTAACCGAGCCGGTGCTAGCTTACACGACCTATTACTACCAGTAATAGTAGTATTGGCTAGTGGCCGAGGCATTTTTTTAGCTTTCGGCCAGCGGGGAACTTGCGAACATGACATGACATCTACTAGACGAGAAAAATTGTTTTCCATGACTTAGAATATTTATCTATAGCATAATAAACCTACCTACGATAAGAACGATGTAACCCTTCCTTCTACCGAGCCTACCGCGAACCCGCCGAGCCTATAAGACATGAATTTCCTTTATTTTCTATCTACCGAGCATAGTAGAGTACCTAAACGAACTACTCTACTACTACCTCATTCCGCATAGTACCCGCTCTAGTGTTTATGTAGTTTCGAGGTAATAGTAGAGACTAATGCTTCCGACTATATTACCGGCGACATACTCTCTTAGCCTTACGGGGATACCTAGAGGCCTATTACCTACTTCTCGAGTAAAATAAGCCTAGCTTAGTACAACTACGAGACTTATAATAAAGAACTCCTAGCTATCGTGTAGTCCTTCGAGAAGTAGAGACCCGAGCTCGAGGGAAGGTCCACGGATAAGCCGATACGTGTTATTACCGACCATCGTAACCTAGAGTACTATATATCTACTAAACAATTAAATAGAAGGCAAGCTCGCTAGAGCGAGTTCCTTAGCCGTTTTAACTTCTAGATAACCTATCGACCTAGTAAGCAGTCTATAAAACCCGATAGCCTTACTCGCTACTCGAGTAACTAGCCGGCGGGAGATAACGATCCGCGTATAGTAGTATAATAATAAGTTATACTAAAACTACATAACGTAGACCCTCTCCTACGCCTTTCGTCGCTACGACTTCTAGCTATAACGCCTTATACTAAACTAGACTACGACTATAAGTCTATCGACCTCGATAAACTCCGATAAAGTATCGTAAATACTAGTAGGAAGGACCCTATCGTTTAAGAAATGAAGTAATACCTAGATAAAGGGACCGCGCCGAATAAGAGTAGTTGCCTATAGGCCGTATCGCTATCGGAGTGTCGCATCGTCGACGACTCGCTAATCTACCGTAACCGCTTATACGTACTAGATAATAAGGAGCTACGCACATAAGTCCTACGAGTTAATTATAACCTTCCGTTCGCCGGCTACTCCGGCCGCAACTATACCCTCGACCTAGTTAGTAGAACGTACTTCTAGCCTAATATAAGGAAGGACGTTATACGCTACGTAGCGAACTACTATACTTACATTCGCATAAAACCTTCGAGATAGGCGAGGCACGGCTTATTGCGCCCCTTACTAATACCGGACCGCCGCTAGTAGGACATTACCGTCGACTTTATTACCGGTCTACCTATATGTACTAGCGTAGCCTACGCCTTTAACGCTATCTTAGTCGTAGTAGACCGCCTTACTAAGATAAGGTACTTCATCCCTAGAGTATACTCCGAAGATTAATCTAACGCCCGATAGACGGTAGATACCTTTATTAAGAACGTATGGAAGATCTATAGGCTACCGGCTACTATAACCTCGGATAGAGGTCCTTAGTTTGTATCTTAATTCTAGAGGTATCTCTACGACCGGCTAAAGATTGTCGTACGCCTATCTACCGCTCGACACCTATAGACCGACGGATAGACTAAGAGATTTAACTCGTCTATAGAGGCCTTCTTACGAGCCTAAGTTAGTTACGTAGGAGACGATTAGATCGATTAGTTACTAATAGCGGAGTTCATAGCTAATAACTCTATATCCGACTCGACTAGAATGTTACCCTTCTACGCCTACTACGGATATTATCCTCGTATAGACACGCCTCCTACTAACCTTACCGATAAGAGTAATAACGTGCTATACGACGTTAAAGCCGCGGCCTAGATCGACACGACAAAACGTAACGAAGAAGAAGCGACCCGCGCCCTAGCCTAGTTATAGGCTCTTATGGAATATACTGCTAATAAGCATCGCCGGCCCGCTCTAGCACTACGGGTCGGATAGAAGGTTTTCCTATTAATAGAAGGTTTAGACACTCCCCGCAATAATAAGCTAGAATACTGTTACGATCTGGGCTTACAGGCTGAACCCGGCTATGTCCGACTTGTCTATGTCCGACTTGTCTATATCTAACTTGCAGGTTAGATGCCTAAGGCACTAAACCGTTAATATACCTCGTTTACAAGCCGTAGGAAGAGACTTCTTCTCTTCATCGACTCTTTAACTTAGATAGTCGTTTAATACATACTAATATCTTAACAGAAGTGTCGATAATCCTTCCGCTATAACTACGTTATAGCTCCTACTATTACCATTACTATTACACCGCATTCTACACCGTAGTACACTACTATACCGGACAGGGTTAGTAACGCCTACGTACTATCCCTTATGCCGATTACCGCTTAATAAAGCACGCCGTTCTATTAGCGAGCGAGCGTTACTATAGACTCTATAGACGCCGAGCGGTTCGGTCGCGGTTCTACCGACTAGACCGCCTTCACGTATAATAACTAGCTATACCAGAAGATTCCCTCCTACGAAGAACTCGTGCTAATCCTTACCGAGAAAGGCTACTTAGACCCTAAGTCTCTATCTCGCTAAATACACGCGAAGCTACTTAAGTATAAAGGTCTCCTCGTGTAAGCTCTTTAGATTATAGACGAGGCGAAGACTAACTACGATAGCATGTAGAAGGCTATAAACTAAGTATAGGAACTATACGATAACGAGTAGTAAGAGCTTAAGGACCGAGATAACCGGATTACTACGCTAATAAACGATAACGCCGAGTTGCAGGCTACTTATAATGCACTTCTCGCCGTAAACGCCGCGCTTAAGACCGATAGTAAGAAGCCTAAGACATCCTTTCCACCGCCTCTACCCTCGCCGAAAGGAAACCTACTATTACTATTAAGGGCATAACCCAACTAGAATTAGGGGATAGGTTAGAACCCGTAATAGACATAGCCGTAGTTCTAGCTAACGGCGCTATAGTTTAAGTAGAAGTCGGACAAGGTAGAGATCGATAAGTATAGCGGAGATCGAGTAGGCCTTAAGCCCTTTATCTAGGCCCTAATTATGAAATAGATATAGAACGCGGATCGCTACCTAACCGAAGAATCTAAGCTAGTACACGCCTATAGCTTACTAAAGGGCGACGCTAAGGGTATAGTATCCTACCTAGTAGATAAGGACGAGGATACTAACATAGTAACCTTTACTAAAGAAATTAATACTATGCTAAAGTTCTATCGGTTCCTTCGTGTTACATATAGTAACATCGACGAGAAGGTAACCGCCCGCCGCGAGCTTATAGAACTTAAGTAAGGCAAAGATATATTTACCGCCTTCTTATCTAAATTCTATAAGGTCATAGCTATTCTAAAGTATAATGAAGAGTCTAAGAAGGACAACCTCTTAGCTAAGATGTTAACCGAGCTAAAGGACTATAAAGTTAGCTAGGAGATAGTCCCTACGACATACGCCGGCCTAGTATAGAAATTAACCGTAGCCGACTAAGCTATTCGTAATCGATAAGCTAAAGTCGACAAAGTAACGAAAGGCTATACGGCGAAGAGCCTATACGCTACATATAGTAGTAACCCTCGCTCCGGCGGATAGATAGCTAGTAACGCGTCTAGTTCTAGCCATAATAATAACGGCTAATTCCTCCGGTACCTCGAGTAATAATAACCCTCGTAATAACTCCCTTGCCCCTACGCGTGCTAAGTCTACGCCGCCGTTATAACGGACCCGTATCAAATACCGCATGCGTAGTCGGCACGTGCACACGGCGTCGGTGAATAAGTAGAGGTCCGGCCGACACCTTCTCTACGCGACGCGTTCCTTTATTTTTATCGCTACTTGCCGTGTCGCTACCCTCGGTATAGTAATCGTTATTATCGCTAAAATTATTAGCATTTATCGATATCGTTGCCCTAATATCCGATATACCTCTATCTTTATTAAACCTACTAACGCCGGCGGTAGAGGACTCGCTAGCGGAAGCCGCCTAGGGTAATTTCGCGCTCTAGAGCGACGACGATACCGTAGACGCGTCCGAAGAGGACGAAATCGACGATTCTAGTTAGGTTTCTAGTAATACGCCCTCCGAAACGCGTCCTCGGCGTAATACTTAATCCCGCATCCTTAAACCCGTCGAAGAGTCTATATTCGCGACCCTTCCTACCGTCGAGGACCTTCTTTACTAGCGGTAGCGGTATATACTACGCGATCTATCCGACTCTTTTACGTTATCGGCGAAGGATTAGTACTTATTAAAGCCGTATGTCGATAATCTATAGGTAGTAGATAAGGCGTTATACGTCGAGCGCGACGGTACCGAGACTTCGCGTTATATATATTATTTCCGTAAGAAAGAAGGGTAGAAGGCGGATAAGTCGAAGAGTCGTTATTTAAAAGAGAATAAGCGGAAGATAGAGCCGGCGCGTAGGTCTTCTATTACTATAAAGGTAGTTTATTTATATAGCGAGAATAAGAAGACTAGCGAAGAAGAGGTCGTATCCTATCGCATTTAACGCGTTAACTATAAAGAATACTACCTAGACTATTAACTAGACAACTTTAATAACTTCCGCTAGTACGGCGTACTTCTTAGTACCGCTAGTTATAAGATCTACTATAGGCATCGACCCGCTTCGGTTTACCGTGCCTTAAAGGCAAAGCATAATCCGGTCGCTTATAAGCGCTTTAAGGATGCCGGCGGCTTATATTTACGTAAATACGATGTACTAAACTCGGGACGGGCTTTTCGTAAGGCTAATAAGTCTAGCAAACTCGGCGGCGGGCTACTAGTATAGGAAACATAAGAAAGAGATTTAGTAGTATAGTATAAAGCGAGTAAGTTAATATTTATATTATTATCTAAGTTATAGTATAAAGTTAGAAAATGCTCGGCGGTCCGTTACTCCCGCGTTTCCGGACTCCGATTAACTAATAGATCGATGCGAAATCTTACTTATATTATCCCCGAAATCGATGAAGATATTAGGCTCGATGTCCTCCGAATAGAGGACTAAAAGCTAGAATTTTAAAGAATCTCGAAAACTTTAAAGTTCTTCGCTTAACGTAGTAGAACCGTAGAGCCTTAACTTCGAGCTAATTAGACAATTTAGACGCTATAGCAATACCTCGGCTCCGCGTTTAGCGCGTCTTAGTAACCCCGAATCTCGAATCTCCGATTCCGCGGAATTCCTTTATTTTAATTCGCGTTTTCTATTATAATAATTACTAATTTATTACTTTAGAAGGTTATAAATGCGAGACTATATTAGTAAAGCGTTAATGCGATGATTAAATAGTATACGCTATCGTTTTCGCCTTCGAAACTAGCCTAGACCTCCTCCGGAAGCATTAAGTTATCGCTTTTATAGACGCGACGTATAAGACTAATTATCTCGGCTAGTTTCTTTATACCTTCTATTTAAAGGATAAATATAGCATGTTACGCGCGGTAGCTTATATGCTATCTCCTACTAATAATAGTAATATTATCGCTACCTTCTTACGTACGATTAGCTACTAGAGTAGCTAGATTCTAGCCTAGATACTAACTAACGACTCGGCCGCTAAACGACGCGCTATTCGACTAGCATTTCTATACTCGAAGCATCTTCTCTACTACGTACACGTATAGCGTACTATCGACCGTTACTTTAGTAGTAAAATCTACGCCGGTATACGTAAATACCTAAAAACCGCCGTCCTTACGCGTCGCTCGTTCGAAGGCGCGAAAGAGTCGCTCGTAGCCGCCGTAGAAGCCTTACCTCGTAACGCCGACTATAGCAAGAATAAGGACTACTTAGAGAATAATATAGGTAAGGATATCGCTCTATAGGTAAATCATTTTCGCGTCGTCGACACGCCGCTAATTATAGAGTAAAACAAGGATACTAATATAAACGAGAGCTTCTACGGCTATCTTAAATTAGACGAGAAGTCGCCTATAGTAGGCGACTACTTACTACTCGGCGTAGCGCTTTCTATCTTCGAAGAAGTTAGTAATAAAGACCTTCGTTCGTATCTTATCGAGCGCCGCTAGCGCGTTAATGTTTACCCTCTCGCTCGTAGCGACGACGATAAGCTACAAACATACCTACTACGCCTACTATGGCCTATATAGCGTAAGATTAGCGCTTAAATTAACCGTGCGAGCGACGCTAGTATATACTACAACCTAGTCGCCCTTACTAAGAACGACGCGTCCGGTTACCTTATATACGACTATCGCTTCTTTAGGTAATAGCGCGTGCTTTACTCTTACCTATAGTACTATTACATCCGACTCGAGCGCACGATTATTAAGCCGCGATACTAGTAGTACTAGATTAACATGTTTACTAGCGCCGGCCTCGAGGTTTACGAGGCTTCCGTAACGCGCGATCTTACTTATAATAACGACGAGAACGAGACCGCGACCGCGATAGTGCCGGTCACCGGCGATAATAGCTATCGACTCGAGATCCGCGAGATAATAGCCGACTACTACGAGATAATCTTTAAGCTCGAGCGGAAGTGCGACGACGAAGGCCTTAACGACGACGATAATAAGCGCTCTACCTTAATACGAGAAGCTATCCGCATCTTCTACGAAGCTAGTAACGATATAAGGCGTTAGTTCACCGAGTTGTTTATACGCGCTTTTAATAAAGAACGACCTAACCGCGAAGTAACGCTTTCTACGATACTAGCGCTATTAAAAGTAGTACTACCTAGCAACGTTATATCGTAATATTATTAATCTATTAATCGGCCGTAAGACGCGACTTAAAAGAGCCGGAAACGTAAGAGGTAAGAGGTAGAACTAATACACATATACGAGCGAATACTATTAGCGCCGGTCGTACTAAACGCTTACTAAAACACGCGTATATTTAGTTCTAAGCCGCGGCTAGTAGTTCTAGTTAGTATAGGCTAGTATTCTAGGTGTTCTGCCGCCGCGGACGTAAGTTATAGGCCTTATATGCTACTCGCGACACCGCCGGTGTTAAATGTATAGTAGAATGTACCTCCGAGCGCGACATAGGTCTTAAGTAGTATGCCTTATATATTGCCGCCGTCGAATATGTACATACGTTATAAATAACACCTCGATTTTTGCTATACCGCTGTTTCGCTAATAAACTTTAGCTTTATTTTTCACTTCATACCTAACACCTATTAAACAGGCATACGGAGCCATTAAAATAGTATTAATTCTACTTAATTTACTACCTACACGAGCTCGTGCGACCGGGCGATATTATAGTAGCGGAAATTACTAGAATCTACCTATATACCGTCGACCTAGTAACGACGACGCGTAGCGACAACGAGGTCACGATTTCCTAATAAATAACAGTAGTCGGACGGACATTAACATCTTTCCGAGTCCGCTGCGGCAGGCTCACGGTAAGTAGGTCCCCTCCACGCATACGGTATTTAATACGGGTCCGTTGTAACAACTACTACTTAGGGAGGTAACGCTATAGACCTCTCGTAAGTCAACTCTACCGGTTTACGTCTAAAACTTACTAATAATAAGAAGAACTAGCGCCGCGTATAAGGCTTATACTTATACTACGGCTAGGCCGGATACGTAGCTACCTCTAAGACGTGCCTACAACTATAGCGACGCGAGTAGCGAATGAACCTATCGTCTACTAGCACTACTCCCGCTAATAACAACTAAGGAACCAACGACTAATAGGACCCTTAGTAATAGTAGTAGGGAAATGCCTAACTTCTAATCATAGTCGCGATTAGGAGTTAGAAGACGGAAGAGTAAAAAAGAAGAAGAAGCCGCAACGCTAGTACACTTATTTACAAATTAGCATACTCTTAGTATTACACGACGATAGCATTATACCCGATAGCGATGTAGAATACCTTGTTCTCCTATGTAAAGTATTAAGTACTATTCTCGATAATAAAGCTCATTAATTACTCGCGATAGTTAATAACGGTTATACTAGCTCTTCTTTTATAAATACCTTCTACGCGTACTTATACGGCCTAACTCCGTAAGCCCCTATCTCTCCGCGCACGTTAACTACCTTCGACGGCAAGTTCGTAGCTAACGATACGTACTATATTAAAGCCGCTATAAACATTAATAGGCATGTTAAATATATTGCCTTCTACCTTACTATACTATAGTACCCGATTATCCTCGGTATGCCCTAGCTTAAGCGACATAACCCTCGCATTAACTAGTAGCACGACACTATACTATTTAATTTAGACTATTGCCGCGAATACTATAACTAACATAGTATACTAATTCGCACGTGTTCGGTAAACTATAGAAGCCTTGTTAATAATAAGCCGGCTTAGATTACTTACGCTCTAGTAACTTAACTAACACTACTACCTCTCGACCCTCTATCCCTAATAGCACCTCCCTTACCCGACCGCGACGAAGATGAACTAGTACGGACTATAAAGCGATACGCCGCACAACGTAACTACGCACTACTATACGAACCTCGCATAACCCCTCCGCCGAGTATTCCGAAACCCGCTACTCTTCTACCTACTTAAATACCCTTAGCCCTATTAGGACCGAGAATAATAAGTATTAGTCTCGTAACTATAGCCGCCGTATCGGCCGGCACTTTTAAAACTATATGTAAGCGTAAGAATCATTAGTTCTTTGCGGTTACGCTTAAAGACGTAGAGTAAGTAATAACTACTAAGAAAGCGATTAATCCTGCTACTAAACTGCCTCTCTACTTACACCGATACTTAAAGGTGTTCTCGCAACAAGATGCTAAGATCTTACCTCCTTATAGACCTAGTACCGACTATAAGATTAACATCGGGGACAACGAACCCTCCTACGGCCCATTATACTCCATGTTACACGAGGAACTAGAGGTCCTTAGGGACTACATTAAAGAGAACCTCGCTAAAGGATTCATCCGCCCCTCCGCGTCTTCCTATTCATCCCTAGTGCTATTCGTTAAGAAACTAGGAGGCGGCCTTAGGCTCTATATAGACTATCGCAAACTTAATGCTATTACGGAGAAAGATCGTTACCTAATCCCCTTACTATAAGAGATACTCAATAAACTAAGTAAAGCCGTAATCTATACTAAGATCGATATCATCAGCGCCTTTAATTAATTAAGAATGCACCCCGGTAATAAGTAGAAAACCGCTTTTCGTACTCGATACGGGCTATTCGAATATAACGTAATACCCTTCGGTCTATACGGAGCACCGTCTACCTTCTAAAGATATATTAATAGCGTGCTAGCACTATACCTAGACGTCTTCTACACGGCCTACCTAGACGACATCCTAATCTACTCGAACAACCTTAGAGAATACCGCATTTATGTCGATAAAGTATTAGAAGTACTAGGTAAGGCCGGCGTTTAGGCTAACATCTCTAAGAGCGAGTTTAAAGTAATAACCGTTAAGTACCTCGGCCTTATCGTGTTAACGAGCGGTATTAGCATAGATCTAGACAAGATCGATACCGTGCTAAACTAGCTAAGACCTAAGAACGTAAAGGACATTTAATCCTTCTTAGGCTTCGTAAACTTTTACCGGAGGTCTATACGAGGCTTCTCGCGTCTCGCCCGTCCTATCGTAGTACTTACGCGTAAAGAAGTACCCTTTATCTAGACTTAGTAATGCGAAGACGCCTTCTACGCTCTTAAGTAAGCCTTTACTAGCGCACCTATCCTCGCTTACTTCGACCCGAATCTACCGATTATAGTAGAGACCGATACTTCCGACTATATCGCCGCTAGCATTCTCTCGTAGTAGCATGCGGAGAAAGACTCTTAGTTACTAGTAGCATACTTTAGCTATAAGATGTCCCCTACTAAGTATAACTACGAGATCTACGATAAAGAACTACTCGCTATCGTATAGGCCTTCGAGACCTAGAGACCCGAGTTAGAGGGACGATAAGGTAGGGAACTAATACGAGTAATTACCGATTACCGTAACCTAGAATAGTACATAACTACTAAATAGTAAAATAGGAGGTAAACCCGCTAGTCCGAGTTCCTCTCTCGCTTTAACTTCGAGATTACGTATAGACTAGGAAGATAAGGAGGTAAGCCCGACTCTCTTACGCGCCGTATAGTAGACCTACTAAGAGAGGGTAACGTTGCCGACCTACGCCGTTATTACTAGTACTAGACTATGCTTAAGCCGCATAATATTCGACTATCCTACTTCTATAGCGGAGATGTTACTAAAGCTTATACGAAGGTACTCGTATGCTCTAAGGATTCCTTAGTTATGTAGATCGCCGCCTCTACCCTCGATGCCGATAACGTCCTTAACGTAGAAGCGATACTCGCACGAATACTTACTACTACGAAACACGATGAACTAGTAGCGGCCGTCCGTGACTATTACGCTACCTATAGGGACCCGCCTATAGACCTACCCTTATCTCCCTCGGATTATTACTTTATAGACGAGGGGACAATGTACTATCGAGAACGGCTATATGTACCTAATACCGATAAAACGCTCCGCACGGATATAATTCGCATATACTACGACCTTGCGCTCGCTAGGCATCTAGGTCGTAATAAGACATTCTCGTTAGTATTAGTAAGTTACTAGTAGCCGACTATTCGGAAAGACTACGATAGGTACGTCGCTAATTATTATACTTGTCTTCGTACTAAGCCCGACCGACATAGGAAAAGGGGCCTCCTAAAACCTCTACCCGTGCCTACCTCTCGCTAGTAATACGTAACAATGGAATTTATTACCGATCTCCCCCTTAGCAACGGTTGCGACTCTATCCTAGTCGTAGTCGACTGGCTTACGAAGATACGTTATTTAATCCCGTTCCTTAAAGGTAACGCTACATCGGAAGCCGTTATAAACGCCTATTTATACTACGTATAGAAGCTCTACGGCCTGCCCGAATCTATCGTATTAGATAGGGGAACTTAGTTCACCGTAGACTTCTAGAAATACCTCTACGCGCGACTAGGCATTAAACGAGACCTATCGACCGCCCGTATCCCGAGACTAATAGCTAAACGGAAAGAGTTAATAGCGTAGTTAAGGCGTACTTACGAGCATATGTTAACTACTAGTAGGACGATTAGGTAGACTAGCTACCCCTAGTAGAATTTATAGCTAATAACGCCCTATCGGAAACAACTAAACTATTACCTTTTTAGGCATGCTATAGCTATTAACTACGCCTTAGAGTTAAGCCTCTATTAACCGAGGAAGCTCTACTAGATATAGACGCCCGCGCTTAGATTAACTACATCGAAGAGCTAGAATTATACCTCTCGGAGTAAATACGCTATTAGTAAAGCCGGATAGAAGAAACGGTTAACCTCTACCGTCGTCCCGCCCCGGCCTACGCTATAGGTAATAAGGTAATACTCTCGCTAAAAGGACTAACTACCGATCGACCCGCTCGTAAGCTAGACCTTAAACATAGCGGGCCCTATACTATTACGAGGGTCGTATTACTATACGCGTATAAGTTGGACCTACCTACGTCGATGCGGATACATCCCGTATTTTATACTAATCTCTTAACACCGCTCTCTAACACTAAGCTTCCGGGCTAAGATAACACGCCTCCGCTATTAGTAATAATCGAAGGGGAGGAAGAATATAACGTTAAGGAGATAGTTAACGCCGCCTATCGCGGACGAGGGAAGAATAAGGAGTTTAAATATCGAGTAAAGTAGAAAGGATGCGAGAAACCTACTTAGTAGATAGTAGATAAAGTATCGAATGCTTAAGACATAGTAACGGCTTTCTATAAGCGTTATCCGACTAAACTACGACCGGCTAGTATTGCGATACTACGTTCTACTAGCTACGCCAACATCGTAATACCTATCGTTATAGCATGTATGCGGTATATAACGGAGCCGTAGACGGCTCTTACGGAAGGGGGGAGTACTATTACGATCTCGGCTTGTAGGCTAAACCCGGCTATGTCCGACTTGTCTATGTCCGACTTGTCTATGTCCGACTTGTCTATGTCCGACTTGTCTATGTCCGACTTGTCTATGTCCGACTTGTCTATGTCTAACTTGCAGGTTAGATGCCTAAGGCACTAAACCGTTAATATACCTCGTTTACGAGCCGTACAAAGAGACTTCTTCTCTTCATCGACTCTTTGACTTAGATAGTCGTTCAATACATACTAATATCTTAACAAATACCGACGTACTAGCCCGTTTACTATCCTTAAGGAAGTCTTACCGTATAGCTACCGCTTAGACCTACCTTCGTCTATAAAGATACATCCGGTCTTCTACGTATCCCTATTAACGCTAGTCGCGGATAACCTATTGCCGGGCTAGGATAATGCCCTACTACCGCCGATAGAAACCTCCGAAGGCTCCGAGGAATACGAAGTCGCTACCGTTATTAACTCGCGACGGGACGACGAAGGCAACTTAGAATACTTAGTAATGTGGGAGGGCTACGAACATAAGGAGCTAACATGGGAACTAGCCGAGAGCCTAACGAACGCTACTACCTTAATACGTGCGTTTTATAAGAAGTATCCGCGTAAGCTAAAGGACAGCCGCACCTCGCTAGCGCCGTAGCCGGCGGCCACGAAGCTTGTTAATGCTACTATTACTATAGGCGCTGCGGACCGCGCCTCGAGAGGGGAGCCTAGTATTACGGATTAGGGTCGGTAGGGGTTACAGCCTCGTTTATAAGGCGCACCTCTCTTTGAATCTTCTTCCTTCTCTACTCTACGTCGTTTATAGCAACGATATCTACTACTTTCACACTTCCTGTGTTCGTTCCCTAACAGGCTATACATGTAGGAAAGCTTAGAGTATAAGGTCGGGAAGCGGTCTACGTTAGCGGTAAGCTTAAGGAACACGGCTGTTAACTACGTCTTTAACGCGGACTTACTGTCGCTATCGTACGGGTTAGGGTCCGGCATCTTCTCGGATTTGTCGGGCTTCTACTATTACGGTAAACCGAAACCCTTACTCTTGTCGGTAACTAGTCTCGTATTGTTAAAGCGGTTAACCTTATCTTATGCTTACCTCTACTACTACTAGAGGTATACGGTACGATCGTTCGCAGTCTTTATATTATTCTTAGCCTATGTCTAAGTCTAGTTAATCTCTACTATATTAGTAGCTTCTACCGCGAGAGCTCGGACCTCTACATCGTTACGCTCTCTCTTAGCCGATAGACGCTCGCTCTTAAGCTAGAGTAGCTAGGCCTTATATGTCTAGAGATAACGAGAGAGCTATCGGTACGTAAGTTCGCTATCGAAGGACTAGAACAGTTAAGCGAGTAACTCGGCGGTTAGCGGAATAGTCTAAATGTTAACGTTACTAGTGCGGCGTTCTTACAATAACGGCGGAGCTTGTTATAGGTTACCGATCGTGTACTATTAGCTCTACTACGTTAGTCCCTAACTACTAGAGTATTCGCCTTATAGTTTCGGCGTGCCGTAATGCGAGAGGTCGTTATCCATAACTACGACGCACATAGTAAAGTAGTAGACTTCTTAATAGGTTCTCGGTTAACACGGGCTCTACTTAATAGAGTTTAGCGTATAGATCCTATACGTTACGGCGCCTACTATAACAGGTAGGTCGTATGTCGTATCCGTGCCAGGAGGTCTTAGTATGCCTCTAGTATAAGAACCGGAGGTCTTTAGCGGTAGAATAACGCTTCGTACTATTAAGGAACGAGTAAGTGAATAAATAATATTAATCGTTAGCTATGGTTAACGAAGCGTAGAGAAGGAAGTTCTCTACGTAAACGCGGGAGTTAAGTACATCGAGCTAATGCCTAAGGCATCAATGCCAAGGCCTAGAAGGCTGACTTCTAGCCTGTCCCAAACGGGTTGTAGAGGGCTGGCTTCCAGCCTGTCCGTAACACTTAGGATACTCTTCCGGCCGATAATAGAGTACCTCTAAATCGGCCTACTATCCCTACTACCGAGTAAGAGGATAAGGAGATAGCAGACTAAGACTAGGAGTACGAGTATCCCGAAGGGCAGCCTATGCCTATAGGCCTAACCCGAGGAAAGGCTAAGAAAAGCCGTCCCGAGCTAGCATTACTTAGGTAGGATAACTACATGAAGAAGCTTACTAAAGAAAAGGAGCCTCTACTTAGTAATACTAAGTTATTTTAGTTTAACATGCGGGTTCGCGTAGTATATTCGCTAATTACTAAAGAAAATATGTAGTTATATAGTAAAGGCCTTCCTAGAGGTATAGGCATACGTATTCCTAATAATGCGGAATACTAGGAATAGCTTAGGGATTATCGTAGGGTTAGGTATAGGGATCCGCGAGGAGCTAATGCATCCCGGGCCGGGCATAGAGTCGACTACGGCCTAGGATCGACCTTTAATAGCCTAGATCTAGCTACGAGACTTCGGAATCCTATTGCTAATATAGCTAGGGAGTACTAGCGAGCCTCCTAGTAGGGTAGTAAGCTACTAGATAAGTAAGTCTAGAGAGCCGAGGCCGAGATGCTCGCGCTTAGAGTAGGCGTTACTAGTAGATAGAAGGGCTATACATTGCAAACCTCACTAAAAACACAACATTAAGTACGAAGTCACCTATACACTTTTAAAACACTATCCATTACATCCGCCGTAGTCTATTTAGTCATTTAGCACGCGCGCCATTGCGCTATCGCGTGCGATACCGCTAAAAACGAGTAAATAGCCTACGATTAGTATACGGTCTAAATACGTATTAGTATACGCTACCTTACTCTAGTAAGAGATAATAGCTCTACGGGAATACGCGATAGTAAACGACTAATACCTAAAGCCCCTTCCATAAGCAGTCTTTAAGACTCTCTCGGAGTCGATAAGCGCGTACATCGACGCGTCTCGCACTTAGGAGGAGAAGTTTAAGGAACTTACTACTAGCATTACTAACATCGCCGTATCTACTAAATAGATAAACCTTATGGTCTTAGAAATAAAAACTAGAATAGGGCCCGTATACGCGAACCTACGAACATAGTTATACGCCGCCGCCG